>CM065595.1:89942882-90034600 GCA_033119425.1 Bufotes viridis
AATCATTACATGTATGGCCAGCATTAGGAGTTTCTGCTATTCTCCTTATATTGGGCATACGGGTAATGTAAAAAAAAAAAATGAATGAACGGCACAGATTTCTTCATTCGCATCAATCAATGTGGATAAAAAAATGAAGGCCCCATTCACACGTCCGCAAAAATGGCTGCATCTATTCCGCAATTCTGCGGAATAGATGCGGACCCATTCAGTCTGAATGGGGCCGGCGGTGATGCGGAGAGCACACTATGTGCTCTCCGCATCAGCATTTGCGGAGCTGGGGCCGGATGTTTGGGGGCCGAAACCCGGGAGTTCGTGACCGCAGCTACGCAAAAGATAGAGCATGTCCTATTCTTGTCCGCAATTGCGGACAAGAAAAGGCATTTTCTATATAGTTCTGGCAATGTGCGGATCCGCAAAATGCGGAAAGCACATTGCTGGTGTCCGTGTTTTGTGGATCTATGGATCCGCAAATCACATACTGACGCTCTGAATGAGCCTTATAGGGGCGTGATTAGTGACGGGGCTGACAGGGGGTGATCAGGGGGTGACATGCAGTGATCAGGGGTTAATCAGGGTTAATCCATTGGTGGGTGACATGACGCCTGATTCTCTGCTATGAGACCTCTGTCCTATGTCTGGGTGCTGGCGCTTAAATAAATGAAAGTGGGCTTCTCCATTGGTGGGTGACATGACGCCTGATTCTCTGCTATGCGACCTCTGTCCTCTATCTGGGTGCTGGGGCCTAAATAAATGAAAGTGGCCTTCTCCATTGGTGGGTGACAAGACGCCTTGTTCTCTGCTATGCGAACTATCTCCTCCGTCTGGGTGCCAGGGCCCAACTATCGAAAAGTGGCTTTCTCCATTGGTGGGTGACATGACGCCTGATTCTCTGCTATGCGACCTCTGTTCTCTGTCTGGGTGCTGGGGCCTAAATAAATGAAAGTGGCCTTCTATTGGTGGGTGACATGACGCCTGATTCTCTGCTATGAGACCTCTCTTCTCCGTCTGGGTGCCAGGGGAATAATTATCGAAAAGTGGCCTTCTCCATTGGTGGGTGACATGACACCTGATTCTCTGGTATGCGACCTCTGTCCTCTGTCTGGGTGCTGGGGCCTAAATAAATGAAAGTGGGTTTCTCCACTGGTGGGTGACATAACTCCTGATTCTCTGCTATGCGACCTCTGTCTTCTGTCTGGGTGCTGGGGCCTAAATAAATGATCACCCACCACTGGAACAGGCCACTTTCAGATAATTAGGCCCCTGGCACCTAGACGGAGGAGAGGTTCATCCTTTTAACTTTTGGTTGCAGCGCAATATAATGGTAACATAGTAACATAGTAACATAGTATATAAGGCCGAAAAAGACATTTGTCCATCCAGTTCGACCTGTTTCCTGCAAGTTGATCCAGAGGAAGGCAAAAACCCTGTGAGGTAGAGCCAATTTTCCTCACTTAAGGGGAAAAATTCCTTCCCGACTCCAATCAGGCAGTCAGAACAACTCCCTGGATCAACGACCCATCTCTAGTAGCTATAGCCTGAAATATTATTACGCTCCAGAAATACATCCAGGCCCCTCTTGAATTCCTTTATTGTACTCACCATCACCACCTCCTCAGGCAGAGAGTTCCATAGTCTCACTGCTCTTACCGTGAAGAACCCTTTTCTATGTTTGTGTACAAACCATCTTTCCTCTAGACGCAGAGGATGTCCCCTCGTCACAGTCACAGTCCTGGGGATAAATAGATGATGGGAGAGATCTCTGTACTGACCCCTGATATATTTATACATAGTTATTAGATCTCCCTCAGTCGTCTTTTTTCTAAAGTGAATAACCCTAATTTTGATACCCTTTCAGGGTACTGTAGTTGCCCCATTCCAGTTATTACTTTAGTTGCCCTCCTCTGAACCCTCTCTAGCTCTGCTATGTCTGCCTTGTTCACAGGAGCCCAGAACTGTACACAGTACTCCATGTGTGGTCTGACTAGTGATTTATAAAGTGGTAAGACTATATTTTCATCACGGGCATCTATGCCCCTTTGATGCAACCCATTATCTTATTGGCCTTAGCAGCAGCTGCCTGACACTGGTTTTTACAGCTTAGTTTGTTATTTATTAAAATTCCTAGATCCTTTTCCATGTCAGTGTTACTGAGTGTTTTACCATTTAGTATGTATGGGTGACTTGCATTATTCCTTCCCATGTGCATAACTTTACATTTGTCAGTGTTAAACCTCATCTGCCATTTCTCTGCCCAAGCCCCCAATCTATCCAGATCCCTCTGTAGCAGAAAACTGTCCTCTTCAGTGTTAATTACTTTACACAGTTTAGTGTCATCTGCAAAATTGATATTTTACTGTGCAAGCCTTCTACAAGATCATTAATAAATATATTGAAGAGAATAGGGCCCAATACTGACCCCTGAGGTACCCCACTAGTGACAGTGACCCAATCTGAGTGTGTACCGTTAATAACCACTCTCTGTTTTCTATTACTGAGCCAGTTACTTACCCACATACAGATATTTTCTCCTAGTCCAAGTGTTCTCATTTTATATACTAACCTTTGTGTGGTACAGTGTCAAATGCTTTGGAGAAGTCCAGATATATGACATCCACTGATTCACCCCGGTCAAGTCTAGAACTTACCTCCTCATAGAAACTGATTAAATTAGTTTGACATGACCGATCCCTCATGAAGCCATGCTGATATGGTGTAATTTGCTTATTTTTATTTTTCTACTCCAAGATAGCATCTCTTACAAAACCTTCAAACAGTTTACCCACAACAGATGTTAAACTTACCGGCCTATAATTTCCAGGCTCTGTTTTTGGCCCCATTTTGAATATTGGCACCACATTTGCTATACGCCTGTCTGGTGAAACATTCCCTGTCAGTATGGAGTCCGTGAATATCAAAAATAAGGGTCTGGCTAGGACATCACTTAATTCCCTTAGGATACGGGGGTGTATGCCATCCGGTCCTGGCGATTTGTCTATTTTAAACTTTTTAAGTCGCTGCTGTACTTCTTCCTGGGTCAGACAGGGCACTTTTAAAGGGGAATTTACTTTTACATTTTGCATTTCATCTGACAGTTTATTTTCCTCAGTGAAAACAGTGGAGAAGAAAATATTTAATAGCTTAGCTTTATCCTCGTCGCTTTCTGCAACTCCCCCCTCATTGCTATGTAGAGGGCCGACTCCTTCAGATTTATATTTTTTACCATTTATATGATTGAAAAACATTTTAGGGTTAGTTTTGCTCTCTTTGGCAATTAATCTCTCGGTCTCTAGTTTGGCAATTTTTATTAGTTTTTTTACATATTCAATTTTTTTCCTTATAGTTTATCAGAGCTTCCTGGCTCCCCTCCTGTTTTAGTGATTTATATGCTTTCTTTTTGTCATTTATTGCTTTTTTTACGGTTCTATTTATCCACATTGGTTTCTTCTTATTTCTTAGCCTTTTATTTCTATAAGGTATGCATCGATCACAATTAGATGTTACGATGCTTTTAAAAATCTCCCATTTTGTGGTTGTATTTTTATTTTTGAGGACTTTGTCCCAGTTAATTGGGCCTATGGCTCTCTTAGTTGGCTAAATTTTTGCTTTTTTGAAGTCTGGTATTCTTGTTCCTCCCTGTAGAAACTCCCGCTTGAAGGATAATTGGAAGGTTATTACTTTATGGTCACTATTTCCCAGGTGTCCTCCGACCTGCACGCCTGTTGTTCTATCAGGTCTATTGGTTAATACTAAGTCCAGTATGGCCGTCCCTCTAGTTGGGTCCTGAACCATTTGGGAAAGGTAATTGTCTTTGGCTATTGCCAAGAACCTGTTTCCTTTATGGGATGTACAGGTTTCAGTTTCCCAGTCTATATCTGAGTAGTTGAAGTCCCCCATAATAACCACCTTATTATGGTATGCCGTCTTGTTTATCTCGTTTAGTAATAGATTTTCTGCAGACTCTGGTATATTAGGTGGTTTATAAGTCCTATTAGTAATTTATTATTGTTTTTGGCTCCATTTATCTCCACCCACAATGACTCCACATTTTCGTGTCCCTCACAGATGTCTTCCCAGAGTGTGGGCTTTAGACAGGACTTTATGTAAAGGCAGACCCCTCCCCCTCTCTGGTTTTGACGATCCTTTCTGAACAGATTGTAACCTTGTACATTAACAACCCAGTCATAGCTATCGTCCAGCCATGTCTCAGTTATTCCCACTATGTCATAATCCTCCTCACACATCACTAATTCCAGTTCCCCAGTTTTATTAGTCAGGCTTCTGGCATTAGTATACATACATTTGAGAGGTTTATGCATATTTTTTGCCCTACACCTTTCCTTCTGAACTTTTCTAGTCCCTCCTTCCATTCCTTCCCCAGTCCCACTACCTTGCCCCCGGTCTCTATCTGCACTATCTTCCCCTCCTATAATGTAATTTCCCTCCCCCCCAGTCCCTAGTTTAAACACTGCTCCAACCTTCTAGCCATCTTTCTCCACAACACGGCTGCTCCTTCCCCATTGAGGTGCAGCCCGTCCCTACGATAGAGCCTGTAGCCGATAGCAAAGTCGGCCCAGTTCTCCATGAACCCAAAACCCTGCTTCCTACACCAGTTCTTGAGCCACTTGTTAACCTCTCTAATCTCCCTCTGCCTTTCTTGTGTGGCTCGTGGTACAGGCAGTATTTCGAAAATACTACCTTTGAGGTCCTTGCCCTAAGCTTTTCACCTAAATCCCTGAAATCATTCTTAAGGACTCTCCACCTACCTCTAACTTTGTCATTGGTTCCGATATGGACCATGACCGCTGGATCTTCTCCAGCCCCACCCAGTAATGTGTCAACCCGATCTGCGATGTGTCGAACTCTAGCGCCAGGAAGACAGCACACTGTTCGGCGATCACGATCTTTGTGACAGATCGCCCTATCTGTACCCCTAATAATTGAGTCTCCCACTACCAGCACCTGTCTGGCCTGCCCTGCTCTCCTGGTCCCCTGCTTACTGGAGCTGACATTCCCCTGACCGGCAGAAGAAGTGTCTGGCTGCAGCAGTGCTGTCCCTGAGCTGCCACCCCCCTCAGCTGCCAAACGTGCAAACTTGTTGGGGTGTGTCAGATCAGGGCTAGCCTCCCTAGCACTCTTCCCTCTACCCCCCTTTCTTACTGTCACCCAGCTAGCTACCTCACTTTCCTCAGCCTCCTTACTTTCACCCTTCCCTGAACTACCCTAAAGACTGCTTGCTCGGTGAGCAGCAAACTCTTTTGCAAATTGTCAGTGGCTCTCAGTGTTGCAATATGCCCGCTTAGAGACTCGATGTGCGATTCCAAACGGGTAATTTGCTCACATTTTGAACAAAGATATGCACCCTCAAATGGCTGTTCCAGGACTGCATACATCATGCAAGATGTGCACTGGATGGCATTGTCAATTGTGCAAGACATACTAATGGGGATTACACCACAAAAACAAAAAAATACAATATAATGTAGTAACAAGAACTGACGAATTGCAGTCGCCCACTGAAGTCCCTGAATCTGAAGTCACTTAATCTTAAGTCACACTTACACAACCACACACTTAATCAACCACGCGTTGCGACCAACCTCGCGTTATATATATATATCTACTTATATACAAAAAAGGAAAAAAATGGCGGCACCGAGAGTCCAAAAGACTAGAGAGTGGGTGCTAGGTCCAAGGGTGTAAGTCCTTACCCATGAATATAAAGGAGAAAAATGGACAGCACTCCAGGCGGAAGTTTCTTGAAAACAAATGTGGTTTAATCACCCATGTGACAAAAAGGACAACGTTTCAGCTTTACAATCAAGCCTTTTTCAAGTCAATGACATAAGTGTAAGTGCGCTATTTATGCTCAAACAGTAATGAAAAGATACGCCCCATCAAATGACATCATATCCTGGGCGTGTACAATGATCGTGATTCTCATTAAATACATATCAAACAAAGTATGCAATCACACAGTGAATATACAAAAACATCTAGCTGCAATACGTACATATGTGTACAACAAAATTATATGTCTATCACTGAGTGTGTTATGTACATAATAAAGTGAAAGTACAAGTGAGGTTAAAACCAGGGACCGCATACAAGGGGGCTGGAACGGCATGATGGTAAGTGGATACAAACGATACGTCACAGAAAAATACGCCCAGTCATTCGATCGCACCCGCATTGTATCGGAAGTGTAAGTCACTGCCGGTCATGCGCATTAGACTTAAACTGTAGAGGTGGCCATATTAGTTGAGGGCAAAATAACTACTGCTTAGCGCGCACGCGCATATCTTAGAGAAGGAAGTAACATCCATGTCAGTGTCTGGCAAACATGCCAGTATCCCATATCGGGACTTTAAATAATCAATGAGGACCCGTTTAACCCAGCGAAGGCTTAACCAGGGGACACCCACCTTCAAGGGGGTGAAACCCCTAGTACAGGCCGACTCCTAATAACAGTGATAAAGCGATTAAACGCCGTCACTGTCCTCAGGAGCAAGCAATGCCAATCACTATCAGGTATGGTCCAATCGCGGGATTCTCCGCTATATCAATTACTGACAGACACTAGACACGACAAGCAAATACTGTATACGGTAGTTATTGTCTGTAGCCACCACACAGTAATAATAGGGTGCAGTGAATGATCAGGGCAGTGCGAAGAATGTAGTCCACCATCATGTCGGTTCCCCTCCACCTGCGCGTCCTTTTACAGATTCTAAAATAATAAGAGAAAAGAATGAGAGAAAAAAAGAAACGTTAGTACAATGGTTAATATCGTATCTCATCTATACACTTTATGTTCAACAATTGGACTAACACTAGGAGAAGAAAGAAAACGTATAAACAGAAAGGACACGTGAGGGCAAGCTCACTCCTATTACACCTATCCATATTCAATGTTCAATCCATAAGGTTTCAATGAATTCAAAGTGGAAATCCAGTGGTTTTCTCTTCTTTTCAGAAGAGAGATCCTGTCACCTCCACGTCTTGGAGCTGGAACATGGTCAACTATCCAGCATTTAAGTTCGCGTTCCAAGTGGTTGGATACGGTAAAATGTCTAGGTACCGGTAAATCCATACGTTTTTGTCGTATGGAAAACCTGTGATTATTAAGTCTTGTTTTCAAGTCAGTCGATGTCTCTCCGACATACAACAATTTGCAGGGGCAAGAGAGTACATAAATGACAAAGTTGGAGTCACATGTCAAATAGTGTTTGATTTGATAGATCATATTAGTTGTTGGGTGAACAAACTGTTTGGACTTCTGTATATATTTACAGTTGACACACCGTAGGCAGGGAAAACAGCCTTGGCTGCGATGGGTCAAATATTTCTGTGTTTTTACATTAAGGGGGCCCACATCAGCCTTGACCAATTGGTCCCTAAGACTCCTAGACCTACGAAAAGCAAAGAGAGGAGGTGCACGAAATTGTGGTATATTGGTGAGTCTGCCAAGAATACCCCAATGTTTCCTAATGATATGTTTAATCATATAACTTTGCTCACCATATGTCGCAATGAACGGGATTCTGTCTCCACCCTCTTTCTTATTTTTGGGGGCCAATAAAGTATGCCTATCCAAGGCTAATGCCTCATCCATTTGTGACCGAAGTAATGAGGAGGGATAACCCCGACGTGAAAATTTTTTGGCCATATCATTCAAAGTCAATTCGCAGACAGACTCGTCAGAGATTATTCTTTTCGCTCTTAAGAACTGCGAATAAGGGAGATGACGTGTTGTATGTTTGGGATGACTGCTATCAAATCTAAGGATCGTGTTACGATCTGTCGGCTTGACATATAGTGTTGAGCTAAGTTTACCATTCTCAAATCGAACTTTGGTGTCCAAAAACTGTATCTCATCCTGAGAATACACCAAGGTAAACTGCAAGTCAGCATTGACAGCATTAAGTGTATCCTGAAAACTCAACAAGTCAGGCAAACTCCCTGTCCAGATGAGGAAGACGTCATCTATGTATCTCCAGCACCACAGAACCTGACCAAAGTGGTGGGACCCATAGATGACGTCCTCCTCAAAACCCCTCATGAAAATGTTAGCATAAGTGGGTGCGGCATGGGAACCCATGGCCACACCCCTTTTCTGTCTGTAGAAGGTATCCTGAAACAGGAAATAGTTCTCATACAGAACAATTTTCAGTACTTTAAGAACAAAGTCACATGCTGATTCAGAAAGGGAAGAAAGTTCTAACATACGCCTGACTGTGTCAATGCCCAAAGCATGGTCTATAGAGGTGTAAAGAGAGACAACATCAAAGGAAGCCAAAATAACTTTAGAATGTGCTGTCAATTCTATAGCATCAAGTTTACGTAAAAAATCAGAGGTATCCTGAATATATGAGGAGGCACCCATGGCAAAGGTACGTAGAACACGATCCAAAAATATCGCAATGTTATTGAATATAGAACCCGATCCAGAAACAATTGGCCGACCAGGTGGGTCAACCAAAGATTTGTGGATTTTAGGGAGTACATAAATAACGGGAGTCCTAGGATACTCCACAATGAGAAAGGACCCCAATTTTTCATCAATAGTACCCGCGATGATTGCTTCAGAGACACAAGAATCAATTACTTTTGCAATACGGAACTTTGGATCCATATTGATCACCTCATACACATTGGGATCACCCAACTGACGATTGATTTCTGCAATATATTTGGACGTGTCGAGTACTACAACAGCTCCCCCCTTGTCAGCAGGTTTGACAGTGAGGGAGCTGTCGACCCTCAACTCGTTCAATGCCTGTACCTCCCCACTAGTGAGATTCGGATGATTAAATGGACCACCATTCGTGCTCTCATGTTTAAGCATATTTACATCAGATGTGACGGCTGATACAAATGCATCAATTAGCGGTTCATTAACCATGGGCGTGGTGGACTTAACTATAGAAAGGCCAAGGGCATGCATAGTAAATTCACTTGTTTGTGGTGTATTAGACGGCGTCTTATCATGAAAAAATATTTCAACTTAATTAAACGAAAAAAATTAGATAAGTCAATGTCCAAATCAGACCAATTAATGTCTGCCGTGGGGCAGAAGGACAGTCCCTTAGACAACACACTTACTTGTGTAGGAGTTAATGTCCGAGATGATAAGTTGACAACAGTTAATTCTTCTTCTGTGCTTTGTGATGCGACCTTGTCTTGTTGTAGCGAGTTGAAACCGGTCCTCCGGAATCGGCGACCTCCGCGTCTGGTGCGATGCTTCCTACGGGGGGCGCCTGCGGTCCGTTCACTAAAAAAGACTGTCCATCGAATCCACGCGGAGCAGGGCGTCTCTTCTTCCTTCCCTCATACGTGATATTGCGGGAGTTGTCAGCTTGCCAAGTATACACGTTACCTTTCTTGTAATCAGCAGTGTCCCTATTCCATTTAGAGCGTTTAGTTTCTTCCGCCTCAACCCTGAATTTGGCCAAATGTTCACCAAATTTTTCCGAAAACACCCGAAAGTCCTCTTCAGGTAAAAGAGAACGCAAGGTTAGCTCAGTTACACTGATCTCTGCCTCTATTGACTTCAATTCAAATTGTAAAAACTCAATATTAAGCAAAATAAAGTCCATGGAGTATCGATCTGATAACGATTCGAATTTTTTGCAAAAAGTCGGATCATGCGAAAATAAATTCGGACGAAGATGTGATCTCATCCCACGTGGAATTCTTTGTGATTTATAATATTCACCTAATGTGGTCATATGCAGTTTCAAAGACGTTGATTTTTTGGATAGGAATTCATATTTCCTTTTAAGTTCCTTAACGGATGGTGTATTTAGGAATGTAGCATCTCCCACCACTCTCTCCAGAATACGCTCCTTTTCCTCCTGTGTATAGCCAAAACCACATGGGGATGCCATAAAGCAAATAAAGGGATCGTGCCTAGCCAAAAGACTCTTACATACAAAAAGGAAAAAAATGGCGGCACCGAGAGTCCAAAAGACTAAAGAGTGGGTGCTAAGTCCAAGGGTTTAAGTCCTTACCCATGAATATAAAGGAGAAAAATGGACAGCACTCCAGGCGGAAGTTTCTTGAAAACAGATGTGGTTTAATCACCCATGTGACAAAAGGACAACGTTTCAGCTTTACAATCAAGCCTTTTTCAAGTCAATGACATAAGTGTAAGTGCGCTATTTATGCTCAAACAGTAATGAAAGATACGCCCCATCAAATGACATCATATCCTGGGCGTGTACAATGATCGTGATTCTCATTAAATACATATCAAACAAAGTATGCAATCACACAGTGAATATACAAAAACATCTAGCTGCAATACGTACATATGTGTACAACAAAATTATATGTCTATCACTGAGTGTGTTATGTACATAATAGAGTGAAAGTACAAGTGAGGTTAAAACCAGGGACCGCCTACAAGGGGGCTGGAACGGCATGATGGTAAGTGGATACAAACGATACGTCACAGAAAAATACGCCCAGTCATTCGATCGCACCCGCATTGTATCGGAAGTGTAAGTCACTGCCGGTCATGCGCATTAGACTTAAACTGTAGAGGTGGCCATATTAGTTGAGGGCAAAATAACTACTGCTTAGCGCGCACGCGCATATCTTAGAGAAGGAAGTAACATCCATGTCAGTGTCTGGCAAACATGCCAGTATCCCATATCGGGACTTTAAATAATCAATGAGGACCCGTTTAACCCAGCGAAGGCTTAACCAGGGGACACCCACCTACAAGGGGGTGAAACCCCTAGTACAGGCCGACTCCCTAATAACAGTGATAAAGCGATTAAACGCCGTCACTGTCCTCAGGAGCAAGCAATGCCAATCACTATCAGGTGTGGTCCAATCGCGGGATTCTCCGCTATATCAATTACTGACAGACACTAGACACGACAAGCAAATACTGTATACGGTAGTTATTGTCTGTAGCCACCACACAGTAATAATAGGGTGCAGTGAATGATCAGGGCAGTGCGAAGAATGTAGTCCACCATCATGTCGGTTCCCCTCCACCTGCGCGTCCTTTTACAGATTCTAAAATAATAAGAGAAAAGAATGAGAGAAAAAAAGAAACGTTAGTACAATGGTTAATATCGTATCTCATCTATACACTTTATGTTCAACAATTGGACTAACACTAGGAGAAGAAAGAAAACGTATAAACAGAAGGGACACGTGAGGGCAAGCTCACTCATATTACACCTATCCATATTCAATGTTCAATCCATAAGGTTTCAATGAATTCAAAGTGGAAATCCAGTGGTTTTCTCTTCTTTTCAGAAGAGAGATCCTGTCACCTCCACGTCTTGGAGCTGGAACATGGTCAACTATCCAGCATTTAAGTTCGCGCTCCAAGTGGTTGGATACGGTAAAATGTCTAGGTACCGGTAAATCCATACGTTTTTGTCGTATGGAAAACCTGTGATTATTAAGTCTTGTTTTCAAGTCAGTCGATGTCTCTCCGACATACAACAATTTGCAGGGGCAAGAGAGTACATAAATGACAAAGTTGGAGTCACATGTCAAATAGTGTTTGATTTGATAGATCATATTAGTTGTTGGGTCTCCTCTCCTCAGCCTCCTTACTTTCACCCTTCCCTGAACTACCCCAAAGACTGCTTGCTCGGTGAGCAGCAAACTCTTTTGCAAATTGTCAGTGGCTCTCAGTGTTGCAATATGCCCGCTTAGAGACTCGATGTGCGATTCCAAACGGGTAATTTGCTCTCACATTTTGAACAAAGATATGCACCCTCAAAATGGCTGTTCCAGGACTGCATACATCATGCAAGATGTGCACTGGATGGCATTGTCAATTGTGCAAGACATACTAATGGGGATTACACCACAAAAACAAAAAATACAATATAATGTAGTAACAAGAACTGACGAATTGCAGTCGCCCACTGAAGTCCCTGGAATCTGAAGTCACTTAATCTTAAGTCACACTTACACAACCACACACTTAATCAACCACGCTAAGCACTCAACCTCGCGGTATATATATATATCTACTTATATACAAAAAGGAAAAATGGCGGCAACCGAGAGTCCAAAAGACTAGAGAGTGGGTGCTAGGTCCAAGGGTGTAAGTCCTTACCCATGAATATAAAGGAGAAAAATGGACAGCACTCCAGGCGGAAGTTTCTTGAAAACAGATGTGGTTTAATCACCCATGTGACAAAAAGGACAACGTTTCAGCTTTACAATCAAGCCTTTTTCAAGTCAATGACATAAGTGTAAGTGCGCTATTTATGCTCAAACAGTAATGAAAGATACGCCCCATCAAATGACATCATATCCTGGGCGTGTACAATGATCGTGATTCTCATTAAATACATATCAAACAAAGTATGCAATCACACAGTGAATATACAAAAACACCTAGCTGCAATACGTACATATGTGTACAACAAAATTATATATCTATCAATGAGTGTGTTATGTACATAATAGGGTGAAAGTACAAGTGAGGTTAAAACTAGGGACCGCCTACAAGGGGGCTGGAACGGCATGATGGTAAGTGGATACAATCGATACGTCACAGAAAAATCCGCCCAGTCATTCAATCGTACCCGCATTGTATCGGAAGTGTAAGTCACTGCCGGTCATGCGCATTAGACTTAAACTGTAGAGGTGGCCATATTAGTTAAGGGCAAAATAACTACTGCTTAGCGCGCACGCGCATATCTTAGAAAAGGAAGTAACATCCATGTCAGTGTCTGGCAAACATGCCAGTATCCCATATCGGGACTTAAATAATCAATGAGGACCCGTTTAACCCAGCGAAGGCTTAACCAGGGGACACCCACCTTCAAGGGGGTGAAACCCCTAGTACAGGCCGACTCCCTAATAACAGTGATAAAGCGATTAAACGCCGTCACTGTCCTCAGGAGCAAGCAATGCCAATCACTATCAGGTATGGTCCAATCGCGGGATTCTCCGCTGTATCAATTACTGACAGACACTAGACACGACAAGCAAATACTGTATACGATAGTTATTGTCTGTAGCCACCACACAGTAATAATAGGGTGCAGTGAATGATCAGGGCAGTGCGAAGGATGTAGTCCACCATCATGTCGGTTCCCCTCCACCTGCGCGTCCTTTTACAAATTCTAAAATAATAAGAGAAAAGAATGAGAGAAAAAGAAACGTTAGTACAATGGTCAATATCGTATCTCATCTATACACTTTATGTTCAACAATTGGACTAACACGAGGAGAAGAAAGAAAACGTATAAACAGAAGGGACACGTGAGGGCAAGCTCACTCATATTACACCTATCCATATTCAATGTTCAATCCATAAGGTTTCAATGAATTCAAAGTGGAAATCCAGTGGTTTTCTCTTCTTTTCAGAAGAGAGATCCTGTCACCTCCACGTCTTGGAGCTGGAACATGGTCAACTATCCAGCATTTAAGTTCGCGTTCCAAGTGATTGGATACGGTAAAATGTCTAGGTACCGGTAAATCCATACGTTTTTGTCGTATGGAAAACCTGTGATTATTAAGTCTTGTTTTCAAGTCAGTCGATGTCTCTCCGACGTACAACAATTTGCAGGGGCAAGAGAATACATAAATGACATAGTTGGAATCACATGTCAAATAGTGTTTGATTTGATAGATCATATTAGTTGTTGGGTGAACAAACTGTTTGGACTTCTGTATATATTTACAGTTGACACACCGTAGGCAGGGAAAACAGCCCTGGCTGCGATGCGTCAAATATTTCTGTGTTTTTACATTAAGGGGGCCCACATCAGCCTTGACCAATTGGTCCCTAAGACTCCTAGACCTACGAAAAGCAAAGAGAGGAGGTGCACGAAATTGTGGTATATTGGTGAGTCTGCCAAGAATACCCCAATGTTTCCTAATGATATGTTTAATCATATAACTTTGCTCACCATATGTCGTAATGAGCGGGATTCTGTCTCCACCCTCTTTCTTATTTTGGGGGCCAATAAAGTATGCCTATCCAAGGCTAATGCCTCATCCATTTGTGACCGAAGTAATGAGGAGGGATAACCCTGACGTGAAAATTTTTGGGCCATATCATTCAAAGTCAATTCGCAGACAGACTCGTCAGAGATTATTCTTTTCGCTCTTAGGAACTGCGAATAAGGGAGATGACGTGTTGTATGCTTGGGATGACTGCTATCAAATCTAAGAATCGTGTTACGATCTGTCGGCTTGACATATAGTGTTGAGCTAAGTTTACCATTCTCAAATCGAACTTTGGTGTCCAAAAACTGTATCTCATCCTGAGAATACACCAAGGTAAACTGCAAGTCAGCATTGACAGCATTAAGTGTATCCTGAAAACTCAACAAGTCAGACAAACTCCCTGTCCAGATGAGGAAGACGTCATCTATGTATCTCCACCACCTCAGAACCTGACCAAAGTGGTGGGACCCATAGATGACGTCCTCCTCAAAACCCCTCATGAAAATGTTAGCATAAGTGGGTGCGGCATGGGAACCCATGGCCACACCCCTTTTCTGTCTGTAGAAGGTATCCTGAAACAGGAAATAGTTCTCATACAGAACAATTTTCAGTAGTTTAAGAACAAAGTCACATGCTGATTCAGAAAGGGAAGAAAGTTCTAACATACGCCTGACTGTGTCAATGCCCAAAGCATGGTCTATAGAGGTGTAAAGAGAGACAACATCAAAGGAAGCCAAAATAACTTTAGAGTGTGCTGTCAATTCTATAGCATCAAGTTTACGTAAAAATCAGAGGTATCCTGAATATATGAGGAGGCACCCATGGCAAAGGTACGTAGAACACGATCCAAAAATATCGCAATGTTATTGAATATAGAACCCGATCCAGAAACAATTGGCCGACCAGGTGGGTCAACCAAAGATTTGTGGATTTTAGGAGTACATAAATAACGGGAGTCCTAGGATACTCCACAATGAGAAAGGACCCCAATTTTTCATCAATAGTACCCGCCATGATTGCTTCAGAGACACAAGAATCAATTACTTTTGCAATACGGAACTTTGGATCCATATTGATCACCTCATACACATTGGAATCACCCAACTGACGATTGATTTCTGCAATATATTTGGACGTGTCGAGTACTACAACAGCTCCCCCCTTGTCAGCAGGTTTGACAGTGAGGGAGCTGTCGACCCTCAACTCGTTCAATGCCTGTACCTCCCCACTAGTGAGATTCGGATGATTAAATGGACCACCATTCGTGCTCTCATGTTTAAGCATATTTACATCAGATGTGACAGCTGATACAAATGCATCAATTAGCGGTTCATTAACCATGGGCGTGGTGGACTTAACTATAGAAAGGCCAAGGGCATGCATAGTAAATTCACTTGTTTGTGGTGTATTAGACGGCGTCTTATCATGAAAAAAATATTTCAACTTAATTAAACGAAAAAAATTAGATAAGTCAATGTCCAAATCAGACCAATTAATGTCTGCCGTGGGGCAGAAGGACAGTCCCTTAGACAACACACTTACTTGTGTAGGAGTTAATGTCCGAGATGATAAGTTGACAACAGTTAATTCTTCTTCTGTGCTTTGTGATGCGACCTTGTCTTGTTGTAGCGAGTTGAAACCGGTCCTCCGGAATCGGCGACCTCCGCGTCTGGTGCGATGCTTCTACGGGGCGTCTGCGGTCCGTTCACTAAAAAGACTGTCCATCAAATCCACGCGGAGCAGGGCGTCTCTTCTTCCTTCCCTCATACGTGATATTGCGGGAGTTGTCAGCTTGCCAAGTATACACGTTACCTTTCTTGTAATCAGCAGTGTCCCTATTCCATTTAGAGCGTTTAGTTTCTTCCGCCTCAACCCTGAATTTGGCCAAATGTTCACCAAATTTTTCAGAAAACACCCGAAAGTCCTCTTCAGGTAATAAGAGAACGCAAGGTTAGCTCAGTTACACTGATCTCTGCCTCTATTGACTTCAATTCAAATTGTAAAAACTCAATATTAAGCAAAATAAAGTCCATGGAGTATCGATCTGATAACGATTCGAATTTTTTGCAAAAAGTCGGATCATGCGGAAATAAATTCGGACGAAGATGTGATCTCATCCCACGTGGAATTCTTTGTGATTTATAATATTCACCTAATGTGGTCATATGCAGTTTCAAAGACGTTGATTTTTTGGATAGGAATTCATATTTCCTTTTAAGTTCCTTAACGGATGGTGTATTTAGGAATGTAGCATCTCCCACCACTCTCTCCAGAATACGCTCCTTTTCCTCCTGTGTATAGCCAAAACCACATGGGGATGCCATAAAGCAAATAAAGGGATCGTGCCTAGCCAAAAGACTCTTACATACAAAAAAGGAAAAAAATGGCGGCACCGAGAGTCCAAAAGACTAGAGAGTGGGTGCTAGGTCCAAGGGTGTAAGTCCTTACCCATGAATATAAAGGAGAAAAATGGACAGCACTCCAGGCGGAAGTTTCTTGAAAACAAATGTGGTTTAATCACCCATGTGACAAAAAGGACAACGTTTCAGCTTTACAATCAAGCCTTTTTCAAGTCAATGACATAAGTGTAAGTGCGCTATTTATGCTCAAACAGTAATGAAAAGATACGCCCCATCAAATGACATCATATCCTGGGCGTGTACAATGATCGTGATTCTCATTAAATACATATCAAACAAAGTATGCAATCACACAGTGAATATACAAAAACATCTAGCTGCAATACGTACATATGTGTACAACAAAATTATATGTCTATCACTGAGTGTGTTATGTACATAGTAAAGTGAAAGTACAAGTGAGTGTTGTACCAGGACCGCATAAGCGGGCTGGAACGGCATGAGATAAGTGGATACAACGATACGTCACAGTAAAATACGCCCAGTCACTCGACGCACCGCATTGTAATCGGAAGTGTAAGTCACTGCCGGTCATGCGACAGACTCAAACTGTAGAGGTGGCCATATCAGTTGAGTGGCAAAATAACTACTGCTTAGCGCGCACGCCGCATATCTTAGAGAAGGAAAACATCCATGTCAGTGTCTGCAAACATGCCAGTATCCATATCGGACTTTAAATAATCAATGAGGACCTGCTTAACGCCGAAGGCGCAACCAGGGGACACCTACCTACAAGGTGAAACCCTAGTACAGGCCGTACTCCTAATAACAGTGATAAAAGCGACTAACGCCGTCACTGTCCTCAGGAGCAAGCAATGCCAATCACTATCAGGTGTGGTCCAATCCGGGATTCTCCGCTATATCAATTACTACAGACACTACAGACAACATTGTGAAGCACGGCAAGTCATTACTGCAGTCATGGTAGCAGTGAATAATAGGCGCAGTGAATGATCAGCAGTGCGAAGAATGTACCACCACATGTCAGTCCTTCTCCACCGCGCGTCCCTGGTAATGATCAACAAGAAAGAACGAGAAAAGAACGCAGCGTTAGTACGAATGGTCAATACGCACTCATCCATACACTCTTATGCTCAACATCGACTAATCGACTGTGAGCAGCAAAGTAAAACGCAGTAAACGGAGGGCAAGCTCACGCCTGTCACACCTATCCATATCCAATGTTCAATCCATAAGGCTCACGAACTCAAAGTGGAAATCCAGTGGCTTCTCTCTTTCAGAAGAGAGATCCATCACTCTCCACGTCTGGCTGGAACATGGTCAACTCATCCAGCATTAGCTCGCGCTTCCAAGTGGCTGATACGTCGCTAGGTCACCGGTAAATCTGCACGTTGTCGATGGAAAACCCGTGAATTAGCTTGTCTTGTCAAGTCAGTCGATGTCTCTCCGACATACAACAGTTTGCGGGCAGAGAGCAAATGACAGTTGGATCACATGTCAAATAGTGCTTGATTTGACAGATCATATTAGTTAAGTTGCGAACAAACTGTTTGGACTTCTGTATAGCTAGATCAGTTGACTACAGTAGGCAGGAAACAGCTTGGCTGCGATGGGTCAAATATTCTGTGCTTTTACAGTAAGGCCACATCAGCCTTGACCAATTGGCTCTGAGCACCTAGACTCACGAAAAGCAAAGAGAGGTGCACGTAATGTGCAGGAAGTCTGCCGCAATCACCCCACATGTTTCCTAATGATATGTTTAATCATATATCTCAGCTCACATGTGCGCCAATGTAACCGGATTCTGTCTCACCTTCTTTCTTATTTTTGGGGCCAATGGTATGCCTATCCAGCTAATGTCTCATCCATTTGTGACCGAGTAATCGAGGAGGCGCGTAGAGCTTCTGGTCATATCACTAAAGTCATCGCAGACAGATCGTCAGTATTCTTTCGCTCTAAGAACTGCGAACAAGGGAGATGACGTGTTGTGATGTTTGGGATGACTGCTATCACCTAAGTGATCGCGTTACGACTCAGTCGGCTTGACATATAGTGCTGAGCTAAGTTTACCATTCTCAAATCGAACTTGGTGTCCAAAACCGTATCTCATCCTGAGAATACACCAGGTAAACTGCAAGTCAGCATTGACAGCATCAGTGTATCTGAAAACTGCAGTCAGCAACCTCCCGTCCAGATGAAGACGTCAGTCTATGCATCTCCACCACCTCAGACCTGACCAAAGTGGTGGGACCCATAGATGACGCCCTCCTCAAACCCTCATGAAAATGTTAGCATAGGTGGCGTGGACCATGGGCAACCCATGGTCTTTCAGCCTGTAGAAGGTATCTGCAACAGGAAATAGTTTCATACAGAGAATTACTCAGTACTTTAAGAACAAAGTCACATGCTGATTCAGCATGTGACTTTGTTCTTAAAGTACTGAAAATTGTTCTGTATGAGAACTATTTCCTGTTTCAGGATACCTTCTACAGACAGAAAAGGGGTGTGGCCATGGGTTCCCATGCCGCACCCACTTATGCTAACATTTTCATGAGGGGTTTGAGGAGGACGCCATCTATGGGTCCCACCACTTTGGTCAGGTTCTGTGGTGCTGGAGATACATAGATGACGCCTTCCTCATCTGGACAGGGAGTTTGCCTGACTTGTTGAGTTTTCAGGATACACTTAATGCTGTCAATGCTGACTTGCAGTTTACCTTGGTGTATTCTCAGGATGAGATACAGTTTTTGGACACCAAAGTTCGATTTGAGAATGGTAAACTTAGCTCAACACTATATGTCAAGTCCGACAGATCGTAACACGATCCTTAGATTTGATAGCAGTCATCCCAAACATACAACACGTCATCTCCCTTATTCGCAGTTCTTAAGAGCGAAAAGAATAATCTCTGACGAGTCTGTCTGCGAATTGACTTTGAATGATATGGCCCAAAAATTTTCACGTCGAGTTATCCCTCCTCATTACTTCGGTCACAAATGGATGAGGCATTAGCCTTGGATAGGCATACTTTATTGGCCCCCAAAATAAGAAAGAGGGTGGAGACAGAATCCCGCTCATTACGACATATGGTGAGCAAAGTTATATGATTAAACATATCATTAGGAAACATTGGGGTATTCTTGGCAGACTCACCAATATACCACAATTCTCGTGCACCTCCTCTCTTTGCTTTTCGTAGGTCTAGGAGTCTTAGGGACCAATTGGTCAAGGCTGATGTGGGCCCCTTAATGTAAAAACACAGAAATATTTGACGCATCGCAGCCAGGGCTGTTTTCCCTGCCTACGTGTGTGTCAACTGTAAATATATACAGAAGTCCAAACAGTTTGTTCACCCAACAACTAATATGATCTATCAAATCAAACACTATTTGACATGTGATTCCAACTTTGTCATTTATGTACTCTCTTGCCCCTGCAAATTGTTGTATGTCGGAGAGACATCGACTGACTTGAAAACAAGACTTAATAATCACAGGTTTTCCATACGACAAAAACGTATGGATTTACCGGTACCTAGACATTTTACCGTATCCAACCACTTGGAACGCGAACTTAAATGCTGGATAGTTGACCATGTTCCAGCTCCAAGACGTGGAGGTGACAGGATCTCTCTTCTGAAAAGAAGAGAAAACCACTGGATTTCCACTTTGAATTCATTGAAACCTTATGGATTGAACATTGAATATGGATAGGTGTAATATGAGTGAGCTTGCCCTCACGTGTCCCTTCTGTTTATACGTTTTCTTTCTTCTCCTAGTGTTAGTCCAATTGTTGAACATAAAGTGTATAGATGAGATACGATATTGACCATTGTACTAACGTTTCTTTTTCTCTCATTCTTTTCTCTTATTATTTTAGAATCTGTAAAAGGACGCGCAGGTGGAGGGGAACCGACATGATGGTGGACTACATTCTTCGCACTGCCCTGATCATTCACTGCACCCTATTATTACTGTGTGGTGGCTACAGACAATAACTACCGTATACAGTATTTGCTTGTCGTGTCTAGTGTCTGTCAGTAATTGATATAGCGGAGAATCCCGCGATTGGACCACACCTGATAGTGATTGGCATTGCTTGCTTCTGAGGACAGTGACGGCGTTTAATCGCTTTATCACTGTTATTAGGAGTCGGCCTGTACTAGGGTTTCACCCCTTGAAGGTGGGTGTCCCCTGGTTAAGCCTTCGCTGGGTTAAACGGGTCCTCATTGATTATTTAAAGTCCCGATATGGGATACTGGCATGTTTGCCAGACACTGACATGGATGTTACTTCCTTCTCTAAGATATGCGCATGCGCGCTAAGCAGTAGTTATTTTGCCCTCAACTAATATGGCCACCTCTACAGTTTAAGTCTCATGCGCATGACCGGCAGTGACTTACACTTCCGATACAATGCGGGTGCGATCGAATGACTGGGCGATTTTTCTGTGACGTATCGTTTGTATCCACTTATCATCATGCCGTTCCAGCCCCCTTGTATGCGGTCCCTGGTTTTAACCTCACTTGTACTTTCACTTTATTATGTACATAACACACTCAGTGATAGACATATAATTTTGTTGTACACATATGTACGTATTGCAGCTAGATGTTTTTGTATATTCACTGTGTGATTGCATACTTTGTTTGATATGTATTTAATGAGAATCACGATCATTGTACACGCCCAGGATATGATGTCATTTGATGGGGCGTATCTTTTCATTACTGTTTGAGCATAAATAGCGCACTTACACTTATGTCATTGACTTGAAAAAGGCTTGATTGTAAAGCTGAAACGTTGTCCTTTTTGTCACATGGGTGATTAAACCACATTTGTTTTCAAGAAACTTCCGCCTGGAGTGCTGTCCATTTTTCTCCTTTATATCTACTTATATAAGTATACTGTAAATGAAACTCAAATACACCAGCCTGTTTTTTTTCCTCTGGATTCAAAGGCTGAGCTCTCCTCACTGCTGACTTCTTAAAGGCTCCTAATTAGGCAGCCATACCCTAATTACTCACCTGTGCAATCCCTGGTAAAGGGAAAAAAAGTGTTAACACAGCAATGAAGCTTGCAAAGCAGAAAGTCCCAGTGTACAATAGAGTCAAATGCAGCCACTCAATGTCCACAAATAATTTAGCTCTCAGTTACTCCCTCACTTAATCTTAAGTCACACTTACACAACCACACACTTAATCAACCACGCGTCGCGACCAACCTCGCGTTATATATATATCTACTTATATAAGTATACTGTAAATGAAACTCAAATACACCAGCCTGTTTTTTTTCCTCTGGATTCAAAGGATGGTCAATGGTAAAATTAAAAAGAGGATTCAAAAAGAAGAGCCCGGAGAACAAGAATATAAGGTTGAGGGGAAGGCAGTTATAAATGTAAATGGGTGGGTTTGTGTAATTGTGCTAGAGAACAGGGACGGGGACTCAAAATTTGCAATGGTTCTAGATCTTAGAGGTACTACATGACACCCTTCTCTGAGAGTTTCATGCAGTATCTCGTCATCAAATTAAATGGGTAGACATTTGTTTACAATTTTTCTTTTTGTAATACTGTTAGAGTTGAGCGAACACCTGGATGTTCGGGTTCGAGAAGTTCGGCCGAACTTCCTGAAAATGTTTGGGTTCGGCATCCGAACTCGACCCGAACTCCATCCAGAACCACATTGATGTCAATGGGGACCCGAACATTTGGGCACTAAAAGGCTGTAAAATAGTCCAGAAAAGGGCTAGAGTGCTGCAAAAGGCACTAATGTAGGTAAATACCCTGCAAACAAATGTGGATTAGGGAAATTAATTAAAATAACATAAAATAAATAAAAATTAAGCAATATCAATTGGAGAGAGGTCCTATAGCAGAGAATCAGGCTTCAAGTCACCCACCAATGGAGAAGGCCACTTTCATTTATTTAGGCCCCAGCACCCAGACAGAGGACAGAGGTCGCATAGCAGAGAATCAGGCTTCATGTCACCCAGCAATAGAGAAGGTTACTTCCAGATATTTAGCCGATGGCACCCAGACAGAGGACAGAGGTCGCATAGCAGAGAATCAGGCGTCATGTCACCCACCAATGGAGAAGGCCACCCCAGAAAAATCTATCCTTTGACTGACAGTATTACACTTGGCCAGCCACAGCTGGAACCCCAGATTTAGTTGATTGGTATTTTGGCAATTTTACCCGGAAATAAAATTTATCCTTTTACAGACAATATTACACATGGCCAGTGTTACGGTATAACCCGGTCTAGTGAGGGTTAATACCGTTCGGGCGATTCCCTGGAGAAGAGCACAGCAACCCACAAACACTGGAATCCACCGCAAATAAACCATACGAAGTCCTCCTTTCCTGGAACAGGCAGGAGCACATTCTGAAGTAGCAATTCCCCAAATGGTTAAACAGGAATACTTTTTATTGAGGGCTTCCTGCCCGGTATTTATGCAGGTCTCCCACCTGGTGGACACTCCCCAAGGGGACCAGAAGGAAGACTGAGACACAAGAGATACAGCAGCCAATCACATACAATGGGACAATAGAAACACCCACAGCATATTCCTCTCCAATGTCTTCTGTCCTGGAGACAACTGAGGAGTCATTCAATTATCTCTCAGGACAGAGGGAAATCGCCAATACACATGTGGGGACAATAAAACAGACATCACTATTCGAATATACAATGTCCCACACTTTACAGTACACAAAGACATTTAACATATACCAAAATGGCACGAATTAGACCAGGGGTTCAAACATTTAGCATGGGCTGATGAGAGGGCCCATATTCCTGGGACAAGAGGCTGGCAATCTGTCCCCTCCAAAACCCAGTGGCGAGGTTGGTTTCGCCACAGCCAACAACAGCTAAAACCACTGATTTAGGGGATTGGTATTTTGGCACTTGAATTTCTCCCCAGAAAAAATCTATTTTTGACTGACAATATAACACTTGGCCAGCCACAGCTGGAACCCCAGATTTAGGGGATTGTTATTTGGACAATTGAATTTCACCTCAGGAAAAAAACTATCCTTTGCAGTACAGTATTAAACTTAGCCAGACACAGCTGGAACACCAGATTTAGAGGATTGGTATTTTGGCAATTGAATTTCACCCCAGAAAAATCTATCCTTTGACTGACAGTATTACACTTGGCCAGCCACAGCTGGAACCCCAGATTTAGGGATTGTTATTTGGACAATTGAATTTCACCTCAGAAAAAATCTATCCTTTTACATATAGTATTAAACTTAGCCAGCCACAGCTGGAACACTCAGATTTAAGGGATTGGTATTTTGGCAATTGAATTTTACCCCAGAAATAAAATCTATCCTTTTATGGACAGTATTCCACTTGGCCAGCAACAGCTAAAACGACTGATTTAGGGGATTAATATTTTGGCAATTGAATTTAACTTCAGAAAAAAATATAATCTTTGACTGACAGTATTACACTTGGCCAGCCACAGCTGGAACCCCAGATTTAGGGGACTGTTATTTTGGCAATTTAATTTCACCTCCAAAAAGAAATCTATCATTTGATGTACAGTATTAAACTTGGCACGTCACAGCTGGAACACCAGATTTAGAGGATTGTTATTTTGGCAATTGAATTTCACCCCAGAAAAAAATCTATCATTTGACTGGCAGTATTAAACTTGGCCAGCCACAGCTGGAACCCTAGATTAAGGGGATTGGTACGTTGGCAATTGAATTTCACCCCAGAGAAAAATCTATCCTTTGACTGACAGTTTTACGCTTAGCAAGCCACAGCTGGACACAGATTTAGGGGATTGTTATTTGGTCAATTGAATTTCACCCCAGAAAAAAATCTATCCTTTTACGTATAGTATTAAACTTAGCAAGCCAAAGCTGGAACCCCAGATTTAGTGGATTTTTATTTTTGGAATTGAATTTCACCCCAGAAATAAAATTTATTCTTTTATAGACATTATTAAAATTGTCCAGCAACAGTTAAAATCACTGATTTAGGGGATTAGCATTTTGAAATTGAACTTCATCCCCAAAAATCTGTCCATTGACTGACAGTATTACACTTGGCCAGCCACAGCTGGAACCACAGATTTAGGGGATTGTTATTTTGGCAATTGAATTTCACCAAAAAATATATCTATCCTGGTACATACAGTATTAAACTTAGCCAGCACAAGCTGGAACACAAGATTTAGAGGATTGTTATTTTGGCAATTGAATTTTACCCCAGAAAAATATCTATCCTTTGACTGACATTCTTTCACTTGGCCAGCCACAGTTGGATCCCAAGATTTAGTGGATTGGTATTTTGGCAATTGAATTTCACCCCAGAAAAAATATGTCCCTTGACTGAAAGTATTACACTTAGCCAGCCACAGCTGGAATCCCAGATTAATGGGATTGTTATTTTGGCAATTGAATTTCACCCCAGAAAATATATATCCTTTGACAGTAATGACAGTATTCCACTTGGCCAGCCACAGCTGGAACCACAGATTTATGTGATTGTTATTTTGGCAATTGAATTTCACCTCAGAAAAATTCTATCCTTTGATGTACAGTATTACACTTGGCCAGCCACAGCTGGATCCCCAGATTTAGGGGATTGTTATTTTGGCAATTGAATTTTACCACAGAAATAAAATCTATCCTTTTATGGTCAGTATTCCACTTGGCCTGCAACAGCTAAAACGACTGATTTAGGGATTGGTATTTTGGCAATTAAATTTCACCCCAGAAAAATATAATCTTTGACTGACAGTATTACACTTGGCCAGCCACAGCTGGAACCCCAGATTTAGGGGACTGTTATTTTTGCAATTGAATTTCACCTCAGAAAAAATCTATCCTTTGACGTACAGTATTAAACTTGGCACGTCACAGCTGGAACACCAGATTTAGAGGATTGTTATTTTGGCAATTGAATTTATCCCAGAAAAAATTATGTCCTTTGACTGATTGTATTACACTTGACCAGCCACAGCTGGATCCCTAGATTTAGGGATTGTTATTTTGGCAATTGAATTTCACCCAGAAAAATCTATCCATTGACGATAGTATTAAACTTAGCCAGCCACAGCTGGAATACCAGATTTAGGGGATTGGTATTTTGGCAATTGAATTTCACCCCAGAAAATAATCTATCCTTTGACTTGACAGTATTAAACTTAGCTAGCCACAGCTGGAACCCTCAGATTTAGGGGATTGTTATTTTGGCAATTGAATTTAACCCCAGAGAAAAATGTATCCTTTGGCGCACAGTATTAAACTTAGCCAGCCACAGCCGGAATATCAGATTTAGGGGATTGGTATTTTGGCAATTGAATTTCACCCCAGAAAAAAATCTATCCTTTTACGTATAGTATTAAACTTAGCAAGCCAAAGCTGGAACCCCAGATTTAGTGGATTTTTATTTTTGGAATTGAATTTCACCCCAGAAATAAAATTCTATTCTTTTATAGACATTATTAAAATTGTCCAGCAACAGTTAAAATCACTGATTTAGGGGATTAGCATTTTGGAAATTGAACTTCATCCCCAAAAATCTGTCCATTGGACTGACAGTATTACACTTGGCCAGCCACAGCTGGAACCACAGATTTAGGGGGATTGTTATTTTGGCAATTGAATTTCACCAAAAATATATCTATCCTGGTACGTACAGTATTAAACTTAGCCAGCACAAGCTGGAACACAAAGATTTAGAGGATTGTTATTTTGGCAATTGAATTTTACCCCAGAAAATATCTATCCTTTGACTTGACATTCTTTCACTCTGGCCAGCCACAGTTGGATCCCAAGATTTAGTGGATTGGCATTTTGGCAATTGAATTTCACCCCAGAAAAATATGTCCCTTGACTGAAAGTATTACACTTAGCCAGCCACAGCTGGAATCCCAGATTAATGGGATTGTTATTTTGGCAATTGAATTTCACCCCAGAAAAATATATATCCTTTGACAGTAATGACAGTATTCCACTTGGCCAGCCACAGCTGGAACCACAGATTTATGTGATTGTTATTTTGGCAATTGAATTTCACCTCAGAAAAAATTCTATCCTTTGATGTACAGTATTACACTTGGCCAGCCACAGCTGGATCCCCCAGATTTAGGGGATTGTTATTTTGGCAATTGAATTTTTACCACAGAAATAAAATCTATCCTTTTATGGTCAGTATTCCACTCTGGCCTGCAACAGCTAAAACGACTGATTTAGGGGATTGGTATTTTGGCAATTAAATTTCACCCCAGAAAAAATATAATCTTTGACTGACAGTATTACACTTGGCCAGCCACAGCTGGAACCCCAGAACAAAATATATGTTTTGGCGGACACTATTATACTTTGCCAGCCACAGCTGAAACTACTGATTTATGGTATTGCTATTTTGGCAATTGAATTTCACCCCAGAACAAAATATATAATTTGCAGTACACTATGAAACTTGGCCAGCCACAGCTGAAACCACTGATTTACAGTATGGTATTGCTATTTTGGCAATTGAATTTCACCCCAGAACAAAATATATGTTTTTGCGGACACTATGAATCTTGGCCTGCAACAGCTGGGTCACCAGATTCAGGGTGTTGCTATTTTGGCAATTGAATTTCACCCCAGAACAAAATATATGTTTTGGTGGACACTATTATACTTTGCCAGCCACAGCTAAAACCACTGATTTATGGTATTGCTATTTTGGCAATTGAATTTCACCCCAGAACAAAATATATAATTTGCAGTACACTATGAAACTTGGCCAGCCACAGCTGAAACCACTGATTTATGATATTGCTATTTTGGCAATTGAATTTCACCCCAGAACAAAATATATGTTTTTGCGGACACTATGAATCTTGGCCTGCAACAGCTGGGACACCAGATTCAGGGTATTGCTATTTTGGCAATTGAATTTCACCCCAGAACAAAATACATGTTTTGGCGGACACTATTATACTTTGCCAGCCACAGCTGAAACCACTGATTTATGGTATTGCTATTTGGCAATTGAATTTCACCCCAGAACAAAATATATCCTTTGAAGGACACTATGAAACTTGGCCAGCCACAGCTGAAACCACTGATTTAAGGTATTGCTATTTTGGCAATTGAATTTCACCCCAGAACAAAATATATGTTTTTGCGGACACTATTATAGTTTGCCAGCCACAGCTGTGACACCAGATTTATGGTATTGCTATTTTGGCAATTGAATTTCACCCCAGAACAAAATATATGTTTTGGTGGACACTATTATAGTTTGCTAGCCAGTGCTGGGACACCAGATTTAGGAGATTGCTATTTTGAATTTCACCACAGAAAATAATCTATCCTTTGCCAAACAGCAGACAGTATTATACTTGGCTATCCAAAGCTGAAACACCAGATTTAGGGGATTTGATTTGGCAATTATATTTAACCCCTTAATAAAATATTGAAATTGCTATCCTGAGTTTCTAGGGGTGACAATTAGCACAGCCAAGCCCCTGATGTAGGATATAGCAAAAAAAAAAAAATAGTATTGATGGATTGATGGACTTGGTGGCATTTTGTTCTGGTGCACCACAAGTCACAAAATGGCCTGTTTCTGGTGTTCTGGTCTGGTGTTCCAGCTGTTGCAGGCCTAGTTTAAATCTGTCCGTAACAGGGAATATTTTGTTCTGGGGTGAAATTCAACTGCCAAAATAGCAATCCCCTAAATCTGGTGTCCCAGCACTGGCTGGCAAACTATAATAGTGTCGCCAAAACATATATTTTGTTCTGGGGTGAAATTCAATTGCCAAAATAGCAATACCATAAATCAGGTGTCACAGCTGTGGCATGCAAACTATAATAGTGTCCGCCAAAACATATATTTTGTCCTGGGGTTAAATTCAATTGCCAAAATAGCAATACCATAAATCAGTGGTTTCAGCTGTGGCTGGCCAAGTTTCATAGTGTCCTGCAAATGACAAATTTTGTTCTGGGGTGAAATTCAATTGCCAAAATAGCAATACCCTGAATCTGATGTTCCAGCTGTTGCAAGCCTAGTTTAAATCTCTCCGTAACAGGGTATATTTTGTTCTGGGGTGAAATTCAACTGCCAAAATAGCAATCCCCTAAATCTTTTGTCCCAGCACTGGCTGGCAAACTATAATAGTGTACGCCAAAACATATATTTTGTTCTGGGGTGAAATTCAATTGCCAAAATAGCAATACCATAAATCATTGGTGTCAGCTGTGATTGGCCAAGTTTCATAGTGTCGTGCAAATTATATATTTTGTTCTGGGGTGAAATTCAATTGCCAAAATAGCAATACCCTGAATCTGGTGTTCCAGCAGTTGCAGGCCTAGTTTAAATATGTCCATAAAAGGATACCTTTCATCCAGGGCATAAATATTAGCCCTAAAAGAGATATTTCCCTAAATCAGTGGTTACTGCTGTGCCTGGATTGAAATCAATACATTGGGCCAAATATATATTTTTTTATTGTGGTGCTTGGTGAACATTAACAATGAGGAAAACATCTAGTAAGGGACGCGGACGCGGTCGTGGTGGTGTTATTGTACCCTCTGGTGCTGGGAGAGGACGTGGCCATTCTGGCACAGCCACACATCCTAGTGAACCAACTACCTCAGGTTCCAGTACCCCCCAGAATTGACAGCGATATTTGGTGGGGCCCAATGCCGTTCTAAGGATGGTAAGGCCTGAGCAGGTACAGGCACTAGTCAATTGGGTGGCCGACAGTGGATCCAGCACGTTCACAACATTATCTCCCACCCAGTCTTCTGCAGAAAACGCACAGGTGGCGCCTGAAAAACAAGCCCATCAGTCTGTCACATTAGCCCCATGCATATCAGGGAAACTGTCTGAGCCTCAAGTTATGCAGCAGTCTCTTATGCTGTTTGAAGACTCTGCTGGCAGGGTTTCCCAAGGGAATCCACCTAGCCCTTCCCCAGTGGTGGAAGACATAGAATGCACTGATGCACAACCACTGATGTTTCCTGATGATGAGGACATGGGAATACCATCTCATCGCAGTCCGCACGTCTCTGATGATGACGAAACACAAGTGCCAACTGTTGCGTCTTTCTGCAGTGTGCAGACCGAACAGGAGGTCGGGGAGGAAGACTGTGTGGAAGACGATGCAGGGGACGATGATGTCCTAGACCCCACATGGAATGAAGGTCGTGCCACTGACTTTCATAGTTCAGAGGAAGAGGCAGTGGTGAGACCGAGCCAACAGCGTAGCAAAAGAGAGAGCAGGGGGCAAAAGCAGAAAAGCCGCCTCCAAGAGAGTTCGCCTGCTACTGGCCACCGCCACCAGGGACCGAGCACCCTAAAGGCAGCTTCAAGGAGTTCCCTGGCATGGCACTTCTTTAAACAATGTGCTGACGACAAGACCCGAGTGGTTTGCACGCTGTGTCATCAGAGCCTGAAGCGAGGCATTAACGTTCTGAACCTTAGCACAACCTGCATGACCAGGCATCTACATGCAAAGCATGAACTGCAGTGGAGTAAACACCTTAAAAGCAAGGAACTCACTCTGGCTCCCCCTGCTCCCTCTTCATCTGCTGCCTCGGCCTCTTCCTCCGCCTCGGAAGTAATGTTGGCACCTGCCACCCACTAAACAGAGGATGTGCCACAAACACCACCACCTGCGTCACCAAGCATCTCCACCATGTCACACCGCAGTGTTAAGCTCTCCATCTCACAAACCTTGGAGAGAAAGCATAAATTCCCACCTAGCCACCCTCGAGCCCTGGGCCTGAATTCCAGCATTTATAAACTACTGGCCTTTGAAATGCTGTCATTCAGGCTGGTGGACACAAACAGCTTCAAACAGCTGATGTCCATGGCTGTCCCACAGTATGTTGTTCCCAGCCGCCACTACTTCTCCAAGACAGCCGTGCCTTCCCTGCACAACCAAGTATCCGATAAAATCAAGTGTGCACTGCGCAACGCCATCTGTGGCAAGGTCCACCTAACCACAGATACGTGGACCAGTAAGCACGGCCAGGGACGCTATATCTCCCTAACTGCACACTGGGTAAATGTAGTGGCGGCTGGGCCCCAGGCGGAGAGTTCCTTGGCGCATGTCCTTCCGCTGCCAAGGATCGCAGGGCATCATTCTTTGCCTCCTGTAGCCTCCTCTTCCTACTCGGCTTCCTCCTCCTCTGCTTCCACCAACTCATCCAGTCAGCCACACACCTTCACCACCAACTTCAGCACAGCCCGGGGTAAACGTCAGCAGGCCATTCTGAAAATCATATGTTTGGGGGACAGGCCCTACACCGCGCAGGAGTTGTGGCGGGGTATTGAACAACAGACCGACGAGTGGTTTCTGCCGGTGGGCCCGGCCTGGTGGTGTGCGATAATGGGCGAAATCTCGTCGCAGCTCTGGGACTAGCCGGTTTGACGCACATCCCTTGCCTGGCGCATGTGCTGATTTTGCTGGTGCAGAAGTTCATTCACAACTACCCCGACATGTCAGAGCTGCTGCATAAAGAGCGGGCCGTCTGTGCGCGCTTCCGGCATTCACATCCTGCCGCTGCTCGCCTGTCTGCGCTACAGCGGAACTTCGGCCTTCCCGCTCACCGCCTCATATGCGACGTGCCCACCAGGTGGAACTCCACCTTGCACATGCTGGAGAAAGTGTGGAGTTTCAGCTGCAGCACGCACGCGTCAGTCGCACTGCGGAACAGCACCACTTCACCACCAATGATTGGGCCTCCATGCGAGACCTGTGTGCCCTGTTGCACTGTTTCTAGTACTTCACCAACATGGCCAGTGGCGATGACACCGTTATCAGCATTACAATACCACTTCTATGTCTCCTTGAGAAAACGCTTAGGGCGATGATGGAAGAGGAGGTGGCCCAGGAGGAGGAGGAGGAGGATGAGGGGTCATTTTTAGCACTTTCAGGCCAGTCTGTTAGAAGTGGCTCAGAGGGAGGTTTTTTTGCAACAGCAGAAGCCAGGTACAAACGTGGCCAGCCAGGGCCCACTACTGGAGGACGAGGAGGATGAGGAGGAGGTGGAGGAGAATGAGGATGAAGCAGGTTCACAGCGGGGTGGCACCCGACACAGCTCAGGCCTATCACTGGTGCATGGCTGGGGGATACGGAGGACGATGACAATACGCCTCCCACAGAGGACAGCTTGTTCTTACCTTTGGGGAGCCTGGCACACATGAGCGACTACATGCTGCAGTGCCTGCGCAACGACAGCAGAGTTGCCCACATTTTATCGTGTGCGGACTACTAGGTTGCCACCCTGGTAGACGCGCTCCTGAGAGCATTCCCAAATGTCACAGGGGAACAGGTGGAAGCCCAAGGCGAAGGCAAAGGAGGAGCAAGAGGTCGCCAACGCAGCTGTGTCACGGCCAGCTCCTCTGAGGGCAGGGTTAGCATGGCAGAAATGTGGAAAAGTTTTGTCTCCACGCCACAGCTAACTGCACCACCACCTGATACGGAACGTGTTAGCAGGAGGCAGCATTTCACTAACATGGTTGAACAGTACGTCTGCACACCCCTCCACCTACTGACTGATGGTTCAGCCCCATTCAACTTCTGGGTCTCCAAATTGTCCATGTGGCCAGAGTCCATTTATAACTGCCTCCCCCTCAACCATGTATTCTTGTACTCCGGGGCACTTTTTTATTGAATCCTCATTTTTTTAACTTTACCATGATCTTGCGGTGCAACCCAAAGTTGAATGAACCTCTCCTCTGTCTGGGTGGTGGGGCCGAAATAACTGAAAGTGGCCTTCTCCGGTGGTGGGTGATATGACGCATGATTCCTTGCTGTGGGACCTCTCTCCTCGGTCTGGGTGCCTGGCCTAAATAACTGAAAGTGGCCTTCTCCAGTGGTGGGTGATATGACGCATGATTCCTTGCTGTGGGACCTCTCTCCTCTGTCTGGGTGCTGGGGCCGAAATAACTGAAAGTGGCCTTCTCCGGTGGTGGGTGATATGACGCACAATTCCTTGCTGTGGCACATCTCTCCTCTGTCTGGGTGGTGGGGCATAAATAACTGAAAGTGGCCTTCTCCAGTGGTGGGTGATATGACGCATGATTCCTTGCTGTGGGACTTCTCTCCTCTGTCTGGGTGCTGGGGCCGAAATAACTGAGTGGCCTTCTCCAGTGGTGGGTGATATGACGCATGATTCCTTGCTGTGGGACCTCTCTCCTCTGTCTGGGTGCTGGGGCCAAAATAACCAAGTGGCCTTCTCCAGTGGTGGGTGATATGACGCATGATTCCTTGCTGTGGGACCTCTCTCCTCGGTCTGGGTGCTGGGCCGAAATAACTGAAAGTGGCCTTCTCCAGTGGTGGGTGATATGACGCCTTATTCCTTGCTGTTGGACCTCTCTCCTCTGTCTGGGTGCTGGGGCCGAAAGAACTGAAAGTGGCCTTCTCCAGTGGTGGGTGAAATGACGCATGATTCCTTGCTGTGGGACCTTTCTCCTCTGTCTGGGTGCTGGGCCGAAATAACTGAAAGTGGCCTTCTCCAGTGGTGGGTGATATGACGCCTTATTCCTTGCTGTGGGACCTCTCTCCTCTGTCTGGGTGCTGGGGCCGAAATAACTGAAAGTGGCCTTCTCCAGTGGTGGGTGAAATGACGTATGATTCCTTGCTGTGGGACCTTTCTCCTCTGTCTGGGTCCTGGGCCGAAAAAACTGAAAGTGGCCTTCTCCAGTGGTGGGTGATATGACGCCTTATTCCTTGCTGTGTGACCTCTCTCCTCTGTCTGGGTGCTGGGGCCGAAATAATTGAAAGTGGCCTTCTCCAGTGGTGGGTGATATGACACATGATTCTCTGCTATGGGACCTCTCTCCGTTTATTTTAATTTATTTTATTTAATTTTAATTCATTTCCCTATCCACATTTGTTTGCAGGGCATTCACCTACATTTTGCTGCCTTTTGCAGCCCTCTAGCCCTCTCCTGGACTATTTTACAGCCTTTTTAGTGCCCAAAAGTTCGGGTACCCATTGACTTCAATGGGGTTCGGGTTCGGGATAAAGTTCGGGTCGAGTTCGGCCGAACTTCTCGAACCCGAACATCCAGGTGTTCGCTCATCTCTAGTTTTGGGGTGTATTTTTAGATATACCCATGCTGGATGAGAGAAATATCTCTGTAAATTGACAACTTTGTATAAATTTTTTTTAAAAGTTGTCATTTACAGAGATATTTCTCACACACAGTATGGGTATATGTAATAATACACCCCAAAACACATTGCCCTACTTCTCCTGAGTACGGCGATACCACATGAGTGACACTTTTTTGCAGCCAAGATGCGCAAAGGGGCCTGAATTCCAATGAGTACCTTTAGGATTTCATAGGGCATTTTTACGCATTTAGATTCCAAACTTCTTCTCACGCTTTAGAGACCCCTAAAATGCCAGGGCAGTATAAATACCCCACAATTGACCCCATTTTAGAAAGTAGACACCCCAAGGTATTCCGTGAGGGGCATGGCGAGTTCATATGAGACTGTAAGAAAAAAAACATTTCCGCGAACTTGTGCCAAAAAACAAAATTGTTTATGAACTCACCATACCCCCTCATGGAATACCCTGGGGTGTCTTCTTTCTAAAATGGGGTCATTTGTGGGGTATTTATACTTCCCTGGCATTTTAGGGGCCCCTAAAGCGTGAGAAGAAGTCTGAAATCCAAATGCGTAAAAATGCCCTGTAAAATCCTAGATACTCAATGGAATTTGGGCCCCTTTGCACATCTTGGCTGCAAAAAAGTGTCACTCATGTGGTATCGCCGTACTCAGGAGAAGTAGGGCAATGTAGGGGTGTATTTTTACATATACCCATACTGTGTGTGAGAAATATCTCTGTAAATGACATCTTTTTAAACATTTTTATACAAAGTTGTCAATTTACAGAGATATTTGTCTCACCCAGCATGGGAATATGTAAAAATACACCCCAAAACACATTGCCCTACTTCTCCTGAGTACGGCAATACCACATATGTGACACTTTTTTGTAGCCAAGATGCGCAAAGGGGCCCTAATTCCAATGAGTACCTTTTAGGAGGGCATTTGTACGCATTTAAATTCCAGACTTCTTCTCACGCTTTAAGACCCCTAAAATGCCAGGGCAGAATAAATACCCCTCATGTGACCCCATTTTGGAAAGAAGACACCCTAAGGTATTCCGTGAGGGGCATGGCTAGTTCATAGAAGATTTTTTTTTTTGGCACAAGTAAGCGGAAATTGATTTTTTATAGTTTTTTACTCACAAAGTCTCCTTTTCCGCTAACTTGTGACAAAAAGTTCAATTTTTCATGGACTGAATATGCCCCTCAGCGAATACCTTGGGGTGTCTACTTTCCAAAATGGGGTCATTTGTTGGGTGTTTGTACTGTTCTGGCATTTTGGGCGGGGCTAAATTGTGAGCAGCCCTATGAAACCTAAAGGTACTCATTGGACTTTACGCCCCTTTACGCACCTAGGCTGCAAAAAGTGGCACACATGTGGTATCCCCGTACTCAGGAGAAGTAGGGCAATGTGTTTTCGGGTGTATTTTTACATATACCCATGTTGGGTGAGAGAAATATCTCTGTAAATTGACAGCTTTGTATAAAAAAATTTAAAAAGTTGTCGTTTACAGCGATATTTCTCACACAAAGTATGGGTATATATGAAAATACACCCCAAAACACATTGCCCTACTTCTCCTAAGTACGGCGATACCACATGTGTGCCACTTTTTTGCAGCCAAGATGCGCAAAGGGGCCCTAATTCCAATGAGTACCTTTAGTATTTCACAGGGCATTTTTACACATTTGGATTCTCACGCTTTAGGGCCGCTAAAATGCCTGGGCAGTATAAATACCCCACATGTGACCCCATTTTGGAAAGAAGACACCCCAAGGTATTCCGTGAGGGGCATGGCGAGTTCACAGAATTTTTTTTTTTGGCACAAGTTAGCGGAAATTGATTTTTTTATTTTTTTTTAAGTCTCATATTCCACTAACTTGTGACAAAAAATTACATTTTACATGAACTCACCATACCTCTCACAGAATACCTTGGGGTGTCTTCTTTCTAAAATGGGGTCACATGTGGGATATTTATACTGCCCTGGCATTTTAGGGTTCTCCGCAATCATTACATGTATGGCCAGCATTAGGAGTTTCTGCTATTCTCCTTATATTGGGCATACGGGTAATGTAAAAAAAAAAAATGAATGAACGGCACAGATTTCTTCATTCGCATCAATCAATGTGGATAAAAAAATGAAGGCCCCATTCACACGTCCGCAAAAATGGCTGCATCTATTCCGCAATTCTGCGGAATAGATGCGGACCCATTCAGTCTGAATGGGGCCGGCGGTGATGCGGAGAGCACACTATGTGCTCTCCGCATCAGCATTTGCGGAGCTGGGGCCGGATGTTTGGGGGCCGAAACCCGGGAGTTCGTGACCGCAGCTACGCAAAAGATAGAGCATGTCCTATTCTTGTCCGCAATTGAGGACAAGAAAAGGCATTTTCTATATAGTTCTGGCAATGTGCGGATCCGCAAAATGCGGAAAGCACATTGCTGGTGTCCGTGTTTTGTGGATCTATGGATCCGCAAATCACATACGGACGTCTGAATGAGCCTTATAGGGGCGTGATTAGTGACGGGGGTTGACAGGGGGTGATCAGGGGGGTGACATGCAGTGATCAGGGGTTAATCAGGGGTTAATCCATTGGTGGGTGACATGACGCCTGATTCTCTGCTATGAGACCTCTGTCCTATGTCTGGGTGCTGGCGCTTAAATAAATGAAAGTGGGCTTCTCCATTGGTGGGTGACATGACGCCTGATTCTCTGCTATGCGACCTCTGTCCTCTATCTGGGTGCTGGGGCCTAAATAAATGAAAGTGGCCTTCTCCATTGGTGGGTGACAAGACGCCTTGTTCTCTGCTATGCGAACTATCTCCTCCGTCTGGGTGCCAGGGGCCTAATTATCGAAAAGTGGCTTTCTCCATTGGTGGGTGACATGACGCCTGATTCTCTGCTATGCGACCTCTGTTCTCTGTCTGGGTGCTGGGGCCTAAATAAATGAAAGTGGCCTTCTCTATTGGTGGGTGACATGACGCCTGATTCTCTGCTATGAGACCTCTCTTCTCCGTCTGGGTGCCAGGGGAATAATTATCGAAAAGTGGCCTTCTCCATTGGTGGGTGACATGACACCTGATTCTCTGGTATGCGACCTCTGTCCTCTGTCTGGGTGCTGGGGCCTAAATAAATGAAAGTGGGTTTCTCCACTGGTGGGTGACATAACTCCTGATTCTCTGCTATGCGACCTCTGTCTTCTGTCTGGGTGCTGGGGCCTAAATAAATGATCACCCACCACTGGAACAGGCCACTTTCAGATAATTAGGCCCCTGGCACCTAGACGGAGGAGAGGTTCATCCTTTTAACTTTTGGTTGCAGCGCAATATAATGGTAACATAGTAACATAGTAACATAGTATATAAGGCCGAAAAAAGACATTTGTCCATCCAGTTCGACCTGTTTCCTGCAAGTTGATCCAGAGGAAGGCAAAAAACCCCTGTGAGGTAGAGCCAATTTTCCTCACTTAAGGGGAAAAAAATTCCTTCCCGACTTCAATCAGGCAGTCAGAACAACTCCCTGGATCAACGACCTATCTCTAGTAGCTAGAGCCTGAAATATTATTACGCTCCAGAAATACATCCAGGCCCCTCTTGAATTCCTTTATTGTACTCACCATCACCACCTCCTCAGGCAGAGAGTTCCATAGTCTCACTGCTCTTACCATGAAGAACCCTTTTCTATGTTTGTGTACAAACCTTCTTTCCTCTAGACGCAGAGATGTCCCCTCGTCACAGTCACAGTCCTGGGGATAAATAGATGATGGGAGAGATCTCTGTACTGACCCCTGATATATTTATACATAGTTATTAGATCTCCCCTCAATCGTCTTTTTTCTAAAGTGAATAACCCTAATTTTGATACCCTTTCAGGGTACTGTAGTTGCCCCATTCCAGTTATTACTTTAGTTGCCCTCCTCTGAACCCTCTCTAGCTCTGCTATGTCTGCCTTGTTCACAGGAGCCCAGAACTGTACACAGTACTCCATGTGTGGTCTGACTAGTGATTTATAAAGTGGTAAGACTATATTTTCATCACGGGCATCTATGCCCCTTTGATGCAACCCATTATCTTATTGGCCTTAGCAGCAGCTGCCTGACACTGGTTTTTACAGCTTAGTTTGTTATTTATTAAAATTCCTAGATCCTTTTCCATGTCAGTGTTACTGAGTGTTTTACCATTTAGTATGTATGGGTGACTTGCATTATTCCTTCCCATGTGCATAACTTTACATTTGTCAGTGTTAAACCTCATCTGCCATTTCTCTGCCCAAGCCCCCAATCTATCCAGATCCCTCTGTAGCAGAAAACTGTCCTCTTCAGTGTTAATTACTTTACACAGTTTAGTGTCATCTGCAAAATTGATATTTTACTGTGCAAGCCTTCTACAAGATCATTAATAAATATATTGAAGAGAATAGGGCCCAATACTGACCCCTGAGGTACCCCACTAGTGACAGTGACCCAATCTGAGTGTGTACCGTTAATAACCACTCTCTGTTTTCTATTACTGAGCCAGTTACTTACCCACATACAGATATTTTCTCCTAGTCCAAGTGTTCTCATTTTATATACTAACCTTTGTGTGGTACAGTGTCAAATGCTTTGGAGAAGTCCAGATATATGACATCCACTGATTCACCCCGGTCAAGTCTAGAACTTACCTCCTCATAGAAACTGATTAAATTAGTTTGACATGACCGATCCCTCATGAAGCCATGCTGATATGGTGTAATTTGCTTATTTTCATTGAGATACTCCAAGATAGCATCTCTTACAAAACCTTCAAACAGTTTACCCACAACAGATGTTAAACTTACCGGCCTATAATTTCCAGGCTCTGTTTTTGGACCCTTTTTGAATATTGGCACCACATTTGCTATACGCCAGTCTGGTGGAACATTCCCTGTCAGTATGGAGTCCGTGAATATCAAAAATAAGGGTCTGGCTAGGACATCACTTAATTCCCTTAGGATACGGGGGTGTATGCCATCCGGTCCTGGCGATTTGTCTATTTTAATCTTTTTAAGTCGCTGCTGTACTTCTTCCTGGGTCAGACAGGGCACTTTTAAAGGGGAATTTACTTTTACATTTTGCATTTCATCTGACAGTTTATTTTCCTCAGTGAAAACAGTGGAGAAGAAAATATTTAATAGCTTAGCTTTATCCTCGTCGCTTTCTGCAACTCCCCTCATTGCTATGTAGAGGGCCGACTCCTTCAGATTTATATTTTTTACCATTTATATAATTGAAAACATTTTAGGGTTAGTTTTGCTCTCTTTGGCAATTAATCTCTCGGTCTCTAGTTTGGCAGTTTTTATTAGTTTTTTACATATTCTATTTTTTTCCTTATAGTTTATCAGAGCTTCCTGGCTCCCCTCCTGTTTTAGTGATTTATATGCTTTCTTTTTGTCATTTATTGCTTTTTTACGGTTCTTTTTATCCACATTGGTTTCTTCTTATTTCTTAGCCTTTTATTTCTATAAGGTATGCATCGATCACAATTAGATGTTACGATGCTTTTAAAAATCTCCTATTTTGTGGTTGTATTTTTATTTTTGAGGACTTTATCCCAGTTAATTGGGCCTATGGCCTCTCTTAGTTGGCTAAATTTTGCTTTTTTGAAGTCTGGTATTCTTGTTCCTCCCTGTAGAAACTCCCGTTTGAAGGATAATTGGAAGGTTATTACTTTATGGTCACTATTTCCCAGGTGTCCTCCGACCTGCACGTCTGTTGTTCTTTCAGGTCTATTGGTTAATACTAAGTCCAGTATGGCCGTCCCTCTAGTTGGGTCCTGAACCATTTGGGAAAGGTAATTGTCTTTGGCTATTGCCAAGAACCTGTTTCCTTTATGGGATGTACAGGTTTCAGTTTCCCAGTCTATATCTGGGTAGTTGAAGTCCCCCATAATAACCACCTTATTATGGTATGCCGTCTTGTTTATCTCGTTTAGTAATAGATTTTCTGCAGACTCTGGTATATTAGGTGGTTTATAGTAAACTCCTATTAGTAATTTATTATTGTTTTTGGCTCCATTTATCTCCACCCACAATGACTCCACATTTTCGTGTCCCTCACAGATGTCTTCCCGGAGTGTGGGCTTTAGACAGGACTTTATGTAAAGGCAGACCCTCCCCTCTCCGGTTTTGACGATCCTTTCTGAACAGATTGTAACCTTGTACATTAACAGCCCAGTCATAGCTATCGTCCAGCCATGTCTCAGTTATTCCCACTATGTCATAATCCTCCTCACACATCACTAATTCCAGTTCCCCAGTTTTATTAGTCAGGCTTCTGGCATTAGTATACATACATTTGAGAGGTTTATGCATATTTTTTGCCCTACACCTTTCCTTCTGAACTTTTCTAGTCCCTCCTTCCATTCCTCCCCAGTCCCACTACCTTGCCCCCGGCCTCTATCTGCACTATCTTCCCTCCTATAATGTAATTTCCTCCCCCAGTCCCTAGTTTAAACACTCCTCCAACCTTCTAGCCATCTTTCTCCCCAACACGGCTGCTCCTTCCCCATTGAGGTGCAGCCCGTCCCTACGATAGAGCCTGTAGCCGATAGCAAAGTCGGCCCAGTTCTCCATGAACCCAAAACCCTGCTTCCTACACCAGTTCTTGAGCCACTTGTTAACCTCTCTAATCTCCCTCTGCCTTTCTTGTGTGGCTCTGTGGTACAGGCAGTATTTCGAAAATACTACCTTTGAGGTCCTTGCCCTAAGCTTTTCACCTAAATCCCTGAAATCATTCTTAAGGACTCTCCACCTACCTCTAACTTTGTCATTGGTTCCGATATGGACCATGACCGCTGGATCTTCTCCAGCCCCTCCCAGTAATCTGTCAACCCGATCTGCGATGTGTCGAACTCTAGCGCCAGGAAGACAGCACACTGTTCGGCGATCACGATCTTTGTGACAGATCGCCCTATCTGTTCCCCTAATAATTGAGTCTCCCACTACCAGCACCTGTCTGGCCTGCCCTGCTCTCCTGGTCCCCTGCTTACTGGAGCTGACATTCCCCTGACCGGCAGAGGAAGTGTCTGGCTGCAGCAGTGCTGTCCCTGAGCTGCCACCCCCCTCAGCTGCCAAACGTGCAAACTTGTTGGGGTGTGTCAGATCAGGGCTAGCCTCCCTGGCACTCTTCCCTCTACCCCCCTTTCTTACTGTCACCCAGCTAGCTACCTCACTTTCCTCAGCCTCCTTACTGTCACCCTTCCCCTGAACTACCCCAAAGACTGCTTGCTCGGTGAGCAGCAAACTCTTTTGCAAATTGTCAGTGGCTCTCAGTGTTGCAATATGCCCGTTTAGAGACTCGATGTGCGATTCCAAACGGGTAATTTGCTCACATTTTGAACAAAGATATGCACCCTCAAACGGCTGTTCCAGGACTGCATACATCATGCAAGATGTGCACTGGACGGCGCTGTCAATTGTGCAAGACATACTAATGGGGATTACACCACAAAAACAAAAAAATACAATATAATGTAGTAACAAGAACTGACGAATTTCAGTCCCCCCAGAAGTCCCTGAATCTGAAGTCACTTAATCTTAAGTCACACTTACACAACCACACACTTAATCAACCACGCGTCGCGACTAACCTCGCGTTATATATATATATCTACTTATATAAGTATACTGTAAATGAAACTCAAATACACCAGCCTGTTTTTTTTTTCCTCTGGATTCAAAGGCTGAGCTCTCCTCACTGCTGACTTCTTAAAGGCTCCTAATTAGGCAGCCATACCCTAATTACTCACCTGTGCAATCCCTGGTAAAGGAAAAAAAAAGTGTTAACACAGCAATGAAGCTTGCAAAGCAGAAAGTCCCAGTGTACAATAGAGTCAAATGCAGCCACTCAATGTCCACAAATAATTTAGCTCTCAGTTACTCCCTCACTTAATCTTAAGTCACACTTACACAACCACACACTTAATCAACCACGCGTCGCGACCAACCTCGCGTTATATATATATCTACTTATATAAGTATACTGTAAATGAAACTCAAATACACCAGCCTGTTTTTTTTTCCTCTGGATTCAAAGGATGGTCAATGGTAAAATTAAAAAAAGAGGATTCAAAAAAGAAGAGCCCCGGAGAACAAGAATATAAGGTTGAGGGGAAGGCAGTTATAAATGTAAATGGGTGGGTTTGTGTAATTGTGCTAGAGAACAGGGACGGGGACTCAAAATTTGCAATGGTTCTAGATCTTAGAGGTACTACATGACACCCTTCTCTGAGAGTTTCATGCAGTATCTCGTCATCAAATTAAATGGGTAGACATTTGTTTACAATTTTTCTTTTTTGTAATACTGTTAGAGTTGAGCGAACACCTGGATGTTCGGGTTCGAGAAGTTCGGCCGAACTTCCTGAAAATGTTTGGGTTCGGCATCCGAACTCGACCCGAACTCCATCCAGAACCACATTGATGTCAATAGGGACCCGAACATTTGGGCACTAAAAGGCTGTAAAATAGTCCAGAAAGGGCTAGAGTGCTGCAAAAGGCACTAATGTAGGTAAATACCCTGCAAACAAATGTGATTAGGGAAATTAATTAAAATAACATAAAATAAATAAAAATTAAGCAATATCAATTGGAGAGAGGTCCTATAGCAGAGAATCAGGCTTCAAGTCACCCACCAATGGAGAAGGCCACTTTCATTTATTTAGGCCCCAGCACCCAGACAGAGGACAGAGGTCGCATAGCAGAGAATCAGGCTTCATGTCACCCAGCAATAGAGAAGGTTACTTCCAGATATTTAGCCGATGGCACCCAGACAGAGGACAGAGGTCGCATAGCAGAGAATCAGGCGTCATGTCACCCACCAATGGAGAAGGCCACCCCAGAAAAAATCTATCCTTTGACTGACAGTATTACACTTGGCCAGCCACAGCTGGAACCCCAGATTTAGTTGATTGGTATTTTGGCAATTTTACCCCGGAAATAAAATTTATCCTTTTACAGACAATATTACACATGGCCAGTGTTACGGTATAACCCGGTCTAGTGAGGGTTAATACCATTGTTCGGGCTATTCCCCTGGAGAAGAGCACAGCAACCCACAAACACTGGAATCCACCGCAAATAAACCATACGAAGTCCTCCTTTCCTGGAACAGGCAGGAGCACATTCTGAAGTAGCAATTCCCCCCAAATGGTTAAACAGGAATACTCTTTTATTGAGGGCTTCCTGCCCGGTATTTATGCAGGTCTCCCACCTGGTGGACACTCCCCAAGGGGACCAGAAGGAAGACTGAGACACAAGAGATACAGCAGCCAATCACATACAATGGGACAATAGAAACACCCACAGCATATTCCTCTCCAATGTCTTCTGTCCTGGAGACAACTGAGGAGTCATTCAATTATCTCTCAGGACAGAGGGAAATCGCCAATACACATGTGGGGACAATAGAACAGACATCACTATTCGAATATACAATGTCCCACACTTTACAGTACACAAAGACATTTAACATATACCAAAATGGCACGAATTAGACCAGGGGTTCAAACATTTAGCATGGGCTGATGAGAGGCCCATATTCCTGGGACAAGAGGCTGGCAATCTGTCCCCTCCAAAACCCAGTGGCGAGGTTGGTTTCGCCACAGCCAACAACAGCTAAAACCACTGATTTAGGGATTGGTATTTTGGCACTTGAATTTCTCCCCAGAAAAAATCTATTTTTGACTGACAATATAACACTTGGCCAGCCACAGCTGGAACCCCAGATTTAGGGGATTGTTATTTGGACAATTGAATTTCACCTCAGGAAAAACTATCCTTTGCAGTACAGTATTAAACTTAGCCAGACACAGCTGGAACACCAGATTTAAAGGATTGGTATTTTGGCAATTGAATTTCACCCCAGAAAAAATCTATCCTTTGACTGACAGTATTACACTTGGCCAGCCACAGCTGGAACCCCAGATTTAGGGGATTGTTATTTGGACAATTGAATTTCACCTCAGAAAAAAATCTATCCTTTTACATATAGTATTAAACTTAGCCAGCCACAGCTGGAACACCAGATTTAAGGGATTGGTATTTTGGCAATTGAATTTTACCCCAGAAATAAAATCTATCCTTTTATGGACAGTATTCCACTTGGCCAGCAACAGCTAAAACGACTGATTTAGGGGATTAATATTTTGGCAATTGAATTTAACTTCAGAAAAAAATATAATCTTTGACTGACAGTATTACACTTGGCAAGCCACAGCTCGAACCCCAGATTTAGGGGACTGTTATTTTGGCAATTTAATTTCACCTCCAAAAAGAAATCTATCATTTGATGTACAGTATTAAACTTGGCACGTCACAGCTGGAACACCAGATTTAGAGGATTGTTATTTTGGCAATTGAATTTCACCCCAGAAAAAAATCTATCATTTGACTGGCAGTATTAAACTTGGCCAGCCACAGCTGGAACCCTAGATTAAGGGGATTGGTACGTTGGCAATTGAATTTCACCCCAGAGAAAAATCTATCCTTTGACTGACAGTTTTACGCTTAGCAAGCCACAGCTGGACACAGATTTAGGGGATTGTTATTTGGACAATTGAATTTCACCCCAGAAAAAAATCTATCCTTTTACGTATAGTATTAAACTTAGCAAGCCAAAGCTGGAACCCCAGATTTAGTGGATTTTTATTTTTGGAATTGAATTTCACCCCAGAAATAAAATTTATTCTTTTATAGACATTATTAAAATTGTCCAGCAACAGTTAAAATCACTGATTTAGGGGATTAGCATTTTGGAAATTGAACTTCATCCCCCCAAAAATCTGTCCATTGACTGACAGTATTACACTTGGCCAGCCACAGCTGGAACCACAGATTTAGGGGATTGTTATTTTGGCAATTGAATTTCACCAAAAAAAATATATCTATCCTGGTACGTACAGTATTAAACTTAGCCAGCACAAGCTGGAACACAAGATTTAGAGGATTGTTATTTTGGCAATTGAATTTTACCCCAGAAAAATATCTATCCTTTGACTGACATTCTTTCACTTGGCCAGCCACAGTTGGATCCCAAGATTTAGTGGATTGGTATTTTGGCAATTGAATTTCACCCCAGAAAAAAATATGTCCCTTGACTGAAAGTATTACACTTAGCCAGCCACAGCTGGAATCCCAGATAAATGGGATTGTTATTTTGGCAATTGAATTTCACCCCAGAAAAATATATATCCTTTGACAGTAATGACAGTATTCCACTTGGCCAGCCACAGCTGGAACCACAGATTTATGTGATTGTTATTTTGGCAATTGAATTTCACCTCAGAAAAAATTCTATCCTTTGATGTACAGTATTACACTTGGCCAGCCACAGCTGGATCCCCAGATTTAGGGGATTGTTATTTTGGCAATTGAATTTTACCACAGAAATAAAATCTATCCTTTTATGGTCAGTATTCCACTTGGCCTGCAACAGCTAAAACGACTGATTTAGGGGATTGGTATTTTGGCAATTAAATTTCACCCCAGAAAAAAATATAATCTTTGACTGACAGTATTACACTTGGCCAGCCACAGCTGGAACCCCAGATTTAGGGGACTGTTATTTTTGCAATTGAATTTCACCTCAGAAAAAAAATCTATCCTTTGACGTACAGTATTAAACTTGGCACGTCACAGCTGGAACACCAGATTTAGAGGATTGTTATTTTGGCAATTGAATTTTACCCCAGAAAAAATTATGTCCTTTGACTGATTGTATTACACTTGGCCAGCCACAGCTGGATCCCCAAATTTAGGGGATTGTTATTTTGGCAATTGAATTTCACCCCAGAAAAAAATCTATCCATTGACGTATAGTATTAAACTTAGCCAGCCACAGCTGGAATACCAGATTTAGGGGATTGGTATTTTGGCAATTGAATTTCACCCCAGAAAATAATCTATCCTTTGACGGACAGTATTAAACTTAGCCAGCCACAGCTGGAACCTCAGATTTAGGGGATTGTTATTTTGGCAATTGAATTTAACCCCAGAGAAAAATGTATCCTTTGGCGTACAGTATTAAACTTAGCCAGCCACAGCCGGAATATCAGATTTAGGGGATTGGTATTTTGGCAATTGAATTTCACCCCAGAAAAAAATCTATCCTTTGACGGACAGTATTAAACTTAGCCAGCCACACCGGGAACCCCAGATTTAGGGGATTGTTATTTTAGCAATTGAATTTCACCCCTCAATAAAATATCACAAAATGATCACAAAATGGCTGCCGATCACCCCAGAAAAAGTGACAGAAAAACACTCTGGGGAGCCTAAAAACCAGTGAGCAATGAACTAACAAAAGTTGATTGATTCACAGATGTAGAACAATCACTTCATTAACTGTTTTTTCTGAGTCTTCACTGCCTAACCTTTCCCTCTCAGCAGCTGCATCCTATCCCTACACTAATCAGAGCAAAGTGACGGGCGGCGCTACATGACTCCAGCTTAAATAGAGGCTGGGTCACATGCTGCACATAGCCAATCACAGCCATGCAATTAGTAGGCATGGCTGTGATGGCTTCTTAGGGCAAGAAGTAAAACGCTAGCTGATTGGCTGCTGTGCAGCCCTTCAGAAAGAGGGAAGAAATCGCCAAACAACGGACTCGAACCCAAACTTTTTTGAAAATGTCCGGGTCCGTGTCCCGAAAACCCCAAAATCCGGTACAAACCCGAACTATACAGTTCGGGTTCGCTCAACTCTACTCCTGAGAAATTTTCTCCTTTTCACCAACCAGGCCTATCCAAAGGGGATTCAACCTAAATCTCACCCGCTGTATTGGGTTTATCTGTTTAGTTATCAAAAGCATTGGGGAGTGGTCTGAGACTCCACAAGGTTCATATTTCATACGTTCCACCCTGTCTATAAAGTCAGGGGTGGTATGGGAGTGGTCAATCCAAGACATTGCCTCATAGGAGCGGCTGTAACATGAGAATATTTTCTTTTCCCAGTAAAGATGTCGTTAAATATCGATTAAAGGGCTTTTGTCACCCCCAAGTGTGCAATTTTGAGTAGCTGACATTAGCTATTTGCTAATGTCAGCTGATTTTAAACATACCTTTCTTACTTAATCTGAGCTTTATATTTCCTAAAAATCATACTTTTAAAACATGCTAATTCTCTTAGCACAGCAAGTTGGGCAGGTATTGCTGCTAGTCGCCGCATCCTGGGCTGAGGACGCTCTCTCTGCTGTTGATAGACAGGCTAGCGCTCTCCTCCTCCCGCTGACCCTGTCTTCTCCTGAATTCTCGCGCCTGCGCCATACAATTCCACAATCGCGCAGGCGTACTGAGTGGAGGACGGGCACTTGCCACTGAGAACGGAGCTGGCAAGCGCCCGTCCTCTACTCAGTACGCCTGCGCCGATTGTGGAATGGCACGGCGCAGGTGTGGGAATTCAGGAGAAGACAGGGCCAGCGGGAGGAGGAGAGCGCGCTGGCCCTGTCTATCAACAGCAGAGGGGGGCGGTCCTACAGCCCAAGGATGCAGCGGCTACCAGCAAGTACCTGCCCAACTTGCTGGTAGCGAAGAGAATTAGCATGTTTGAAAAGTATGATTTTTAGGAAATATAAAGCTCAGATTAAGGTAAGAAAGGTATGTTTGAAATCAGCTGACATTAGCAAATAGCTTTGTATAGGAGAGTATACCCTCCTCAGCGTTTTTTCTGGCCAGTGGAGGACGAAACCCTAAATCTAAATCTGGATGCATCACATTATTAAAGTCCCCTGCAGCAATTATCGGACATAAGTCCCTGCCACTATCAAAGTCAGCCAGGAACGAGATAGCATATAATGCAAATTGGGGAAGAATGTATATGAAGGCAAAAATACAAGTAATGCAATTCCATTGAGCATGTAAGAAGACGAATCTTCCGTCCTTATCAATCAAGTGGGGAAAAGTCCACATTTTTATGGACGTAAACACTTACTCCCTGTGAGCTGGCGGTAAAACAAGAATGGTATTCGTATTTTGCCCAGTTCCTTCTCAGGATTTCCTGTTTATCCAATGTACCGTGGGTTTCAATTAGTGTGACTATTGCTGGTAAATGTCTGCACACTAGGTCAAACACTATATGCCTTTTTGTTCTATCCGCCAGCCCACGAACATTCCAGACTAGCACCCGATGGGCCATATCTTAATTATATATAAAGTTCTTTATCGGCCAACCAGGCCCCACTCCATCTGTCGTTTCCATATCAACTGGCACTGGAGGCATCGTAAGCATCCAAACCAGCCCACACACCTCCCCCCCCCTGCCCCCACAACCTGGTTCATGAGAAGAATTCTCATAAACCTCTTACAATCTGCCCATCCCCCTACCCCTTCCCTGCACTCCCCCTCTTCTGTCGACACCACCACATATCCAAGCTAGAGGCTGCAAACTATTCTCAGATCCCATTATGTTCCATCCACTTTCTTGCCTTTTCTGGGGTTACAAAAAATTGTACTTGGTCCTGATATACAACTTTTAGTCTAGTTGGATATAACATTGAGTACTTAATGTTTGCAACTAAGAGTTTTTTTTAATATCACGGAATTCGGACCTCTTCTTTTGAGTATCTCTAGAGAAGTCGGCGTATATCTCTATCCTATTACTATCATACATAGTTTCCTGTAGTCCTCGTTTCCGCCTCAAGATTAGGTCCCTGTCTTTGGAGCATAACATTTTAGCAATAATTGCTCTGGGTGGATAACCGGGGTGGGGTGGGGGTGGGTTATTTTTAAATTCTATGAGCCCTCTCTACTATAAACGATGGAGATTGGTATTCTGGGTCAATGTTTTCTGACAGCCATTTTTTAATAAATCCTATGGGATCTTTTTTCTCTGGGCCCTCTGGAAAGCCGAGAAACCTAAAGTTTGATCTTCTTGATTTATCCTCCATATCAATTATCTTGTTCTTTAGCTGTTTACTCTCAAAATCTAATCGATCAGTTTTTTTACTTAATTTACCCATCTCCTCCTTCATCTCCTGTGAGGAGGCCTGTAAATCTTTAATTCTACCCCTCATTTTACTCATTTCATCCTTTATTATGGATATGTCATTTTGAACCAAAGAGATCTTGGTTGACAGGTCTCCCAGAGATTCATTAGATTGGGAGACAGTTCCCAAAATCTCTGCCAGTTTTCTGTCTATCATCTCTGTCTTGTCTGTCTTTTCTCTCTTTTTTTCCTCTTTCATCCCTTCCCAGGGGTCCCGACTGAGTCTTGGTCTGTGTTGTTTTCCCCCTGATCAATGTTCCCTAGGGTCCTATGTGCGAGTCTTGTTTTTGGTGGGGGAGATTTTAAAAATCAAGTAATATATTAGTTCAGTGGCTCACCTGCTGGAAAACAAGGAATGGTGCACACCCCTGGTTCCACCCAAACCAAGTGAAAGAAATGAATAGATATATAATAGTGGGGGACACTCAATATTTGGAAAATTTGGACCAATGGTATTCAATAATTAAAATGTAAAATGTATTGCCCAAACGTCATTATAAACCAATACCAATACACATAAAAATAAAACCAAATAGAACCATAATATAGGAATCTGCAATGATAGAGAACTAACCAATGCTACCTATGACAGATGCATAGATGTACATCGGTTAGTTATACAGAAAAAATGTGTTCCTTATATAGAAAAAAAAAATTGGTAATCGTATAATGTACTTGTTCATTAGATAGTACTGATGAGGAAAAATAACAATCCCACTTGATAAGGAAGCTGTAACTAGTGTTGAACTGTGTCACTCAATAATTCTCTTCACCCAGTTTGTAGTATAAAATGTTCGATAAATAATAAAAAGGTTTTGACGCTGTTTTTGACTTGGTATTGTGATCCACTTCACAACAACATCCACTTATCTCGTTGGTATATAGTGGTAAAGTTACAAATGCATATTAGGCCCAATAAAGGGTTGCCGATTAAATGAACTGTTATTGCGGCATGCATAAACAAAACGTTAGGGGAGAGTTGTTAAGTACATTACCACTCTTGTAGTTGCCCCAAGATAACTCGTTCCCCTTTGTTGATATGGACCGGGCCTCCCTCGGCGTCCAGTGTGGCCTCTCGGTCCGAGTGGTGTCTCGGTCGGGGTTGACGTCACGTTATGGGCAGCTCTTTCCCAGGTCCTGTTGGCTAATGCCTTGAAAGCAAGAGGATAATGCTGTGCTGTAGCCAATTTTCGCCGATATAGTTGTGAACCAACCATGGAATTATAACAACTTTGTTCTTTAGTCTGCAGAGCACACCATACGCGTTTCGGGGTTACTCCCCTTCCTCAGTGGTGGTACCCGCAGAATAACCTGTGCCCTTTTATACTCCAAATTGCTTCAAATTAAGTGGGTATGGAAACCTGGAGTGGATTAGGATTCCAAACTGGGTTGAGAATTTCTCTCCAAACTGAGCGTTATGCTAGATGCCGATATTATTAATTACATATAAAATCAACTGAAAAATATTTATAGAAACATCAAACCGCAATAACTTAGAAATTATAGAATAATATCATTGTAAAATTACGCCTATAAGGAAGACCATGCACCATACATATTTCATAAGAAGATTATACAGTATGGGAAACCTTGAGCCTAAAATAGATAACTAACATAGTGTTAGACAGGTAAAGACCAGTAAAAGGAGAGGTAAAGAGCAGTAAAAGGAGAAGGAAAGGGGAGGTGGTTTGGCAGGGAGGAGGGGTCCAAGTGTTGGAAACACAACCTGATTTGGACTCCCCATCACCACCCGACAACCCCCCCCCCCCCCATCTCATAGGAAGCCAAAAAGTTCCATGTCTGCATTCAGTCCTTTAGGAATGAGGGTGTAAAACTCAAAGATCCTCTTGGATTCTTGCCTGGACATTTTCATAATGTGATTACCCCCCCCCCCCCCCCCATGACCTCTTTACTTTTTCAAGGGCCACAAAAGATAAAGATGAGGGGTCACTATTGTGATGTGTTTTAAAATGTTTGGAAAGGGGATGAAGCTCATACCCTTTCCGTATGTTTGATATATGTTCACTTACTCGTTTTTTCCTACTAGTCCGTCCAATATACTGTTTATGACACCCGCATTCCAATAAATAAATAACATCACTAGATGTACAGGTTAATGTTCCTTTGATGTTGAAACTAAAATAATTAGAAGCAGATTGTTTTCTCGTTGTTCTTCTAGGGACAAGGGAGGCAGTCTTGCAATTAGAACATTTGCCACATTTAAAAAAGCCATCTAAACCCAACCAACACGAGCCTTGTTTTTTCTTTTTTCTAGTCTCCATAACTGTTGGGGCCACTTTTGTAGCGAGATTATTGGCCTTAGTATATGTAATGCTGGGCGAGCGTGTAAGGAGAGGACCAACTAATTTGTCCTCTAACAAAAGATGCCAATGTTTATGAATTATATTTTCTATTTTCTTATATTGGGGGTGAAATGGTAAAATCAAACGTAAAGTGTCTTCCGTTATTTTTTGATTGCTGGGCGTGAAAAAATCCTCCCTTTTCATCTTTTTTACTTTCTCTAATGCACCATTAACTATATTGTTAGGGTACTCTTTCTCTAAAAATTGTTGGCTGAGGACACTAGCTTCTTGTTCAAACTGCTCCGACTTGGTACACTTACGCCGCAATCTCCTAAATTGGCTGGTATGTTGGTGAGCCATCTAGGTAGATGGCAACTAGTGAAGCATAGGGCATTGTGTGAAGAGGGAGCTAAGGAGGGAGGAAGTAACCTTTTCTGCCCGAGATTTCTAAGGTGTTGCCCTTAACAGGGGTCTTACATAAATAGTGTGATATAAATATTATGTAAGGGATGTTCTCCGCTTCTGTGGCCGCCGCCTTTAGAAGTTTATAGATTTACTACAAACATATGAGATGGTCAAAAGAGTTCCCAAAAGAAGAAAGGGAAAACATTGCACCCGGGAAAAGACAGAGAGAGGGTAGGGGAAGAACAAAAACAAGTCAGTAAGACAATTATGTGCAACTTAATCGAAAGAAAAAGAAGGGCCAGCTGGCCGATAAACTTTCCCCGCTACCAACAGCAAAAGAGAATAATGATCATGTCACAGATATGGTCCCCTTAAAGTTACGCAGTTTATTCCTTGGAAGTCCTTGAGAAAGGAAAATAAAGTCTTCAGGGTAATTGGAGAATGTATAAGTGAGGATATCACTGGCTATCCTATGCAACCGCAATGCAGTGGTAGGGTGTAGGGTATAGACTAAAAGTCCACGATGTTATTTAAATAAATAGCAGAAGTGGAGTACAGACTATTTTACTCGCTGGAACGCCAGAGTACAAAAGTCCTTATATATAGGCCCGTGGTAAATGTAAATAACATCCTCGGAACAATACTCTCCTTCCACCCTTGAGAGGATTTTGGTCACCAAAATATCGGCTGTTAAAGTTCTTATGGCTGTTATGGACAGTTAGTAGCTGTAAGTACGGTTGAAAGCAATAGCTATTAGGCCGGTTATACCTGGTGCAACATGCTTAGTAAAGGTCCCCTAATGTCTTTATTCTTGTGTAAATAATGATTTTTCTTCAGACACGTGGTTAGATTATGCCTAAGCTGTCTTGAAAGTCGAAAGCATGCTCTGTAAAATCATTTGGCCAGATTTATCATTACACTTACATCTTACTCCACTTTTACATATGCCCACTTTTGGCTAGTCAGATTTATTATTGGTACTTTAATACTGTGATAAATGAGGTTTGACGGTAGCAGTTTATCCTTCAGTAAGCGGCTTTACAAAAGTCACATGTCTTTACAAAAAAGTCACATGTTCTATTAAAAAGTCGCAAAAGATAAGCCTGGTGCCCCCTGGAAATTGCGCATATTTTGGAGACTTTTTAAATGGTCGCAATAGTGAATCTGTCTAGAGATTCATTTACATAAGAAAATATGCCCACTTTAACAAAACTAGAGTGCTTAGTACAGAGCTTGAAAAAGTCACCGAAAAATGCGCAATTTTACCGATTGCAGATTTTCTTGCAACTTTCTCACTCCATTAAAGTGACTTTGGCTAATGATAAATCTGGCCTATTGTATCTATGTTTGTTGGCTATTAAAAGGTATCATACCTGCCAGGCCTAGCCACAATATCGGGGATAACTATTTGATCGGTGGGGGTTCTACTGATATTTCCAGAGATACCCGAGCGCTGTATTAAGCTGTCTCCAGAACTCCCATACAAATGAATGGAGGATAACTTGTGGATAAGGGATAACTTGAAGCAACCGTAATACCCTTTTAATGAGAGCGCTAAACTGGTTTTCATATCTGAGAAATGCCATAACCTAAACAAAATAGTAACTCAGGCAGAAAATTAGACTTGTAAGCACTCTGCAGCAAACTTGCAGAGGGACTTATTTGACCTCTCACATGATCACTCAAAGAAGTTTCCAGTACCCACTGGACATTCACTAATTCATTCTTCAAATCCTCTCATGTGTTCTTTGGATAAAGGGAGAGAATACTATGTTTAGCAAGCAAAGATGAACAAAAGGCTTGTTATTTTAAAAAAAAAGGACTGTCAGGAACGAATTCTAAACAACAAAAGTTTAAAGCCAACAGAAACGTTTGTCTATTTCAGCAAAAGCTCAATATAAAAACTCCTCTTTAACTGATCCATGTGCAACTACCTGTCCTGCATCAAACTCCAGATAACATGGGAAAGGTAAGTGGATTACCACTAGAAGTAGTAACATTTTCTCCCTTTGAGTACAGATTGGGCCTCTGCTTATAAGGGTTTAGAAGGGGTTGTCACTTCAGCAAGTGACATTTATCATGTAGATCTAAGTTAAAACAAAGCATTTACCAATATATTGTTATTATCCATCTTACTCCCTTTGCTGACTAAATTCATTCTTCCATCACATTTAGAGATGAGTGAATTTCTTGAAAATTCGATTCGGCTGAATCGCCGAATTTCACAACAAAATTTGCTTCGTGATTAATTACTTAGCTGCGAAGCACTTTTTTTTTGTAAGTAGTGGGTGCAATGACAGGGAGCTACGATAGAGCCGCCCCCGTCATTGCACCTCTCAGATGCCACGTTCATACATGGTTACAACCACCCTGTAATCCAACATCGGTGGCCGTGCTTGCACACTAAAGAAGAAAAACACTGGCTTCTCTGGTGGCCGGGACCATAGGAACGCACATAAGCCGCCACTTTTTCCTATATTGTGAAAACACGGCCACCAATCCTGGATTGAAGGGTGGTCATAACCATGGAAACGAGACATGAATAATGTGATGGAAACATTAGTCTAGCCAGCAAAGGAAGCAATACGGATAATAACACTACATTAGTAAGTAACTTGTAGTAACTTTCTCTACATGATAAATGCCATTTGCTGAAGTGAGACAACTCCTTTAACCTCTGTATGAAAGAACAAATTTTAACCAATGCAATTTGTTCTCTTTATTTCAACTACTGAAAATAATCTTCCTTAAACAAAGCTATGAGTGATTTTGTAGATATCCCAAAGTCCTGATGGATACTTAAAGGGTGTCTCTATAGAATTTACCAACATCATACAGATCGCAAATATGCATTGCTAAAGCAGTCTCTCAGCAGTCTGCTCTAACAGCGGGGATGTGAGAAACCTTTTAGGGTGTCGGTGCATTTTAATGGCAGTCAAAGTCTTAACAATAGTCTGTAATGTATGAAAACCTATTAGAACCTGCTAGTATACCAATGACAAGCATAATATACTGCACTACATTAGTATTGAAGTGCATTATTTAGTCCCCTTGTAGGACTAATAAAAGTTAAAAATAACATTTCAACAGTGTTAAGAAAAAAAAGTAAAAAAAATCCACATACAAAGCATTTATTTTTTTCATGGTAAAATATAATTAAAAAACATATATAATTGGCATTGTCACAATATTAACAAATCAAACTATAAAATTATCATGGTATTTATTTCTCAAGGTAATTGACATAAAAATGTAAAAATAAAAAAGCGATAAAAATTTGTATGTATCCCAAAACAGCACCAAGCAAACTGGTTCTACAGAAAAGTCCACATAAGGCTATGCCAATAGAAAAATAAAAACATTACGGCTCTTAGAATGTTGCAACACAAAAACAAAGGGGATAATTTACTATTTTGAAATACGCCTAAATTAGGCATATTTCAGGGGCAGATGGTGGCAAAATGGTTAATTGCGCCGCTATCTGCGTCTTCTCCCCGCTCACTCCAGGTCTAAAATTGTGGGTGTGTCGTGGGCAGGGAATGTGATGGGCCCGCAGGCCCGTCTCATTTCCCATTTTATATACCTGTTTTAGGCATAGAAAATGGTTTAAATGTACAACCCTATTTTTGTGCTGTTTTGTCTTAGTGTTTGTGTGTCTCTGCATGTAAGTAGCGCAGGGGTTATCGACCTAGGGCTTATACTGCAAGTAGGTAGGGAAAGCGGGCAGGGTTCTAGGTCATTGCTCACTGTCCATGTCTGTCCCTGCCTACAGGCATTACACACGCAGTCTAGAAGTTTCACAGAAGTCAACTGCAGCCTATGAATGGTATCTCAGATCCCCATTGACAACAGTGGGAGGTGGTTTTCACTGTTGAATCCGCAGACAAAATCTCCACTGTGAGTGAGCGCTAACAGCCTCAGGATTGAATTAATACTATGTATGTGATACATAATGCACTATTTTTAAAAGAAAAGGTATATTGTATGACCAAGAATAAGGGGCTAATTGTACTCTACACAACTGTTGAGTAGAAAATTAATACTTGTTCAGGAAGTTTTGGTTTGTCTGTCTATCTGTCTATCTGTCTGTCTATCTATCTAAAGGAGAAAACAGTATTTTAACTGGTTCTGGTTAGGCAGGGTGCCAGTGAACATGATCAAGGGACCAGGGTAACTACAAGAAGCTAAAATATCACAGGACTCTACTGATATTCAATAAACAGTAGTTTATTCACCCATGTACATAGATCAATGTTTCTTTCCTATCGTAGGATTTTTTTTAGATTATTTTTATTTTTCATGTTTCTTCTGCTCTCTCTTTTTCTATGTATAGATTTAGTTTATCTTGACTGGCTTAACACATTAACTCAATAAAAACCCATTACAATAATAGAGGGATTCCCAACCTGTGGCCATACAGCTGTTGCAAAACTACAATTTCCAGCATGCCTGGACAGCCTACAGCTATCAGCCTACAGCTGGACATGGTGGGAGTTGTAGTTTTACAACACCTGGAAGGCCACAGGTTGGGCATCCCTGCAATAATACAAGAAGTAGCGTCAAAGTGGCAATCCTTGCATGCCTGAAGTTAAGATAACACTGCCTACATCCGTATATTACTTGCTTTTGGGTGTATGGCAATTAGCACACCAACTATAGAAGTACTCCAGGGCCAGTCCTTTATGCTGGGGTGTTGAGGAATCGTACCTATAATGTGGACCCTAAAATGTGAGCATGTAAAAACTAGAGTGAACACTACTATTTCCTGTCAATGATAGGATCAAGCTTTATTATATAACACAAAATGCCCAAATGATCACTATAATTTTTCTTTGCAGGGTACATTGAAAACATTTAAATAAAAATTAACTTTTTTTGGTATATTTTTCTTATTACAGATAATCTTCTATGAAGACAAAGGCTTTCAAGGACGGTCATATGAGTGCAATAGTGACTGCACTGATCTCTCCTCATATTTCAGCCGCTGCAACTCCATTAGAGTAGAAAATGGGAACTGGGTGCTCTATGAATATCCAAATTATAAAGGTCATCAGTATTATTTAAGGAGAGGAGAATATCCTGACTTTCAGCAATGGATGGGATATAATGACTCTATCAGGTCTTGCCATTTAACACCTCAGGTAAATATTGTTATGTCAAATATTTAACCTCTTCTGGACACGGACATTTTTCACCATCCTGACTGAGCCAAATTTGACGTGTCATTTTATGTGGTAACTTTGGAATGTTTTTACTTATGCATGCAATTCTGAGACTGTTTTCTTATGACACAATGTACTTTGTGTTAAAAAACCTTTATTTATTAAAAAAATCCCAAATTTAAGGAAAATTTTGAAAAAATTGCTATTTTCAAAATTAGAATTTCTCTGCTTTTAAGACAGATAGTAAAACCTCATAAAATAGTTATTAACATTCACCATTACATATGTAGTCGTAAACTGCTGGGCACAGGCAGGGTGCAGAAGGAAAGGAGAGCCATATGGTTTTTGGAGGGCAGATTTTGCTGAAATGGTTTTTGGGTGCCATGTTACATTTAAAGGCACACTAAGGTACTCTTACAGTGGAAACCCCCACAAAGTGGCACTATTTTGGAAACTACACCCCTCAAAGAATTTATTGAGGGGTTTACAGAACACTTGGCAATGAAAATGAAAATTTTGATTTCTTCCAATAAATAAATAAGCTCCCCATTTTTCAAGAAGTGGCAGGAGAAAAAGCACCACAAATTTTGTTAAGCATTTTCTCCAGGGCAACACCCCATATGTAGTTGTAAATTGCTGTTTGGGTACATGGCAGGGATCAGAAGAGAAACAGTGCCATATGGTTTTTGAAGGGCAGATTTTGGTGGAATAGTTTACAGGTGCCATGTTGCTATAGATCAGTCTATGGAGATGAGCCATCAGCCATTTTACATCCATTACATGCGTCAGGAGCACCCGTGTCCCTACTGCTGATCGAGAAGGCATAGCTCTGGCACCCATCTGATCAGTGCGCTATACCTGTACAGCGGCTGTCAGAAAGTTTCTTTCAGCTGCGCAGTACATGTATGGAGGAGGTTGGGAATCGGTTAAAAAAGCCATAGTAAGACTATGTCAGCAGAGAATTTTAAAAGTTATAGGTTATACGGTTATAGAAAGGTTATAGGTTATAAGGTTATAGAAAGTGGGACCCCAAAATGTTTTTTTCCCCCAAAAAAAATTCCAGTTGACATGCTAATTATACCACATACTGCTTGGTGTATAAAAATGCAGCAACCACCTTAGTGCCGCAGTGGGAGAAGGCACATGGTGGAGAGGTGCAGGATGGGAGAAGTAGTAGTTGCAATTGATGGGGCTATTCACGGTGTCTGGGGTCCCACTCCTGCACTCCCCTAGGGTTTTGAAATGAGGAGCCACTCCTGTATCCCCCAGGTCGTACCCTGGTAAAGATCTAATTCCAGATGGAAGGGGGGGTGCCCTTGATGTTAATGTTGTGAGGTGCAGGTTAGGAAACCAGGCAATAAGATGATGATAATGAGGCCAGTGCAGTTCAACATATAACCAGCTTTTGCTGAAGAACCATTGATTCTCCACATACATTCAATTGTAAATATAGGCACAATGTTTTACCATTCTCAGTCAATTTCTGTCTGAATCAAGAGAATTAGCTCCGTGAATCTCATACATTTTCTGTATCTGGCTATGCATCACTCTAGTCCAGTATTTCCCCAAATAAGTCTCTACAATTACCACTGCAGGTACCTTAAAGAGACCTGTAATCTGTCTCTGTGGTATGACTAGGGACCTGAGGTCTTTAAACCTAGCCAGGGAGCTGTAAAGTCCAATAGCCATAAACACATGCATTACCTTCATAATCTGTTTCCTCGCATCCTCCAATTTGGCTGCTTAACCATCTGTATATTAGTCCTTTGCTGCACTCGATCTGGAATGTTTCTGGAGATTTTGGACGCCAAGTGTTGTCTGCAGATGCTCACAGGGTACTCACAACCACCAAATCTTACATGCCAGCCTTTGCTTAGTAATTGTTGCTAGGACCTGAAGTTAACTCTCTGGTCCATCCAGGTGTTGCACAATAGTAAAACTACTGAGTTTTTATAACCATATATTAGAAAACACAAATTCGGTAAAATCATATCATTAGCAGTGGTCTCCGGTCACCACATTAGTTACTAAGCAAAGTTTTCTTCAGTAACAGAGAAAAGAGTAAAGAAGGATGGGAACCATATTACATTCTCTCTCTGTTTTCATGGGGTTACTAGTTTCTTTGGATAGATGCAGTTTGCGCGCAAAGACATTTCAGGCAATGTTCCATGGCAAAAATATGCAAATCAGCTCTTATCAGTGAAACCAAAGATTCCTCCAAAAAGAAGGTGCTACCTTCTGGTTTGGCTAATGTGAGTTCAATTACATAATCTTTTTTTCTCCATGGAGCATGTTTGAGAATACCTAATGACACCTATTATGTCTCTTCGATGAGAACCAGTATCCCTAAGACATTGCAGTTATACAACTAGGACTCTGCTTAGCAGTGATAAGTGGCAAGAACCCTGAAACAACTGTCTACAGTGAATATATAAAATACCATGAATAGCTTCTAAGATTCAAAAGTTCTGACTTGGAGCCACCATATCTATACTAATAAAGATTTTTAGGCTGGAGGAAATAACGTTCATATAAAAAGGGAAGGTGACAGGTTACCTGTAAAAACAAAGTCTTGTGTTTATGATATATAATATTTTGCTTAATGCATCCAGTGGTACACTTTTTTGTTTCTTTTTTTTTCTTTTTACAGCACCGTGGTCCTTTCATAATTAGGGTGTATGAAAAGGAAGACTTCAAAGGCCAAATGATGGAGTTTACCGAAGATTGTCCCCATGTATTTGAGCAATTCCACTATCGTGACATTCATTCATCCAATGTCTTGGATGGTCAGTGGGTTTTCTATGAAGAACCCAACTTTAGAGGACGTCAGTATTATCTTAGACCTGGAGAGTACAGGAAATACAGTGACTGGGGAGCCACAAACTCCAGAGTTGGTTCTTTTAGAAGAGTACAGAGTGTGTATTAAACCATTACATTACAATTAAAAGAAATCACCAAAAATGTGATTTTATGAATAAAACAGAGGTGATTACTTGACTCTGTGTTTCAAATTTTTTTTTCTATATGTCTAGAAGTCACATATCATATCACAAGTTATGGATTTGCAAGGAAATTTTCCTCTAATAAGGGGCAACTAGCCACCCCCTCATAGGGGGTTTTGCTTTTCACTGAATCAATACAGTAGAATTGTAGGCTGGACCAAATGGACCATCAACTATGTAACACAATATACTGTACATACATAGATATAATATCTAGAGATGAGTGAATTTTTCAAAAATTCGATTTGGCCGGTTCGCATAATTTTTGGGAAAAGTTTGCTTCGATCCAAATTTATTAGCGTCGAATTGCGTAACAGTAACACCCATCGGGAGTCTGCTCTGGTAGTGAAATAATACTGTAAGTCAGTATGACATGCAGATGACAGAGGTCACTTTTTGAATCACTGCATACTTCACTTATTTGGGCTGTCACAGGGCCAAAACTGACCAAGTAACTGAAGTATCAACTCAGCCTTACAGGTAGATATTAGCGTCAAGAAGAAGCGCACTCCTTTTACACCCTTGTCAGCTGATTCCAGATAGTTGTCTACAGAACCTGTTCTTTTAAATGCTTATATAAGTATAGCCCCTGAGTGGAGAGGGTGTCAGCAGTAAGTTTGTGTTGACATCACTGATTAATTTACCCCATTCTCTGATCCATCAGAACAATTACCCAGAAAAAACGGATCCTGTCTGTGGACCATCCACCTTCAGTCGGTCAGCATTTGTTCAATAATCCATCAGTATTGCTAAAGGCAAAAAAAAAACAGGAGTGGATCTAAAACAGAAATGACATGTGAATGGAATATTTGCATGTTTTCTGTGTTTTTTTTACCCACTCCTGCTTTTGGCTACCAAATCATATGCCAATTCTGATGGGACCATACAGGCCTCAAAGCTGCTACACAGACAGTATCCGTTGTGCATCTAATTTTTCCTTCCTTCTGACAGATCAGAAGAAGTGTCAAATAAATGATGATGTCAGCCAGGCCGAAAGCCAAAATAGTTGACCAGTCATGAAGTGGGGAGGGTGGCAACAGCATAAGAAGTCCACAGAGGGGACCTATGACATAGTGGTGAGGTGGAAGCAGCATGAAGAGACAACAGAGTGGCCCAATGACAGGGTCTAAAGGTGGAAGCAGTATGAGGAGGCCACCGAGTGGCGCAATGACAGAGTCCGTAGGTGGCGGCAGCAGCAGCATTAGGAGAAGGCCACCGACTGGCACAATGACAGAGTCAGGAGGTGGCAGCAGTATGAGGAGGCTACCGAGTGGCACAATGATTGAGTTTGAAGGAGGTGGCAGTATGAGGATACCACAGAGTCTGGAGGTGGCAAAAGCATGAGTAGGCCAGAGAGTGGCACAATGACCAAGTCTGAAGGTGGCAGCAGCATAAGGAGACCACAGAGTGGCACAATGACAGAGTCTCGAGGTGGCAGCAGCATGAGGAGTCCACAGAGCAGCACAATGACCAAGTCTGGAGGTGGGGGCAGCATGAGTCGGCCACAGAGTGGCACAATGACAGTGTCTGGAAGTGGCAGCAGCATGAGGAGACCACAGAGCGGCACAATGACAGAGTCTCGAGGTGGCGGCAGTATGAGGAGGCCACTGAGTGGCACAATGACCGAGTCTAAAGGTGACGGCAGCATGAGAAGACAACAGAGTGGCACAATGACAGAGTCTTGAGGTGGCAGCAACATGAGCAGACCAAAGACCGGCATAATGAGAGAGTCTGGAGGTGGCAGCAGCATGAGGAGACCACAGAGTGGCAAGGTGACATAGTGTGGAGATGGCAGCACCAGCAGGATACCACATAGTGGCAAGGTGACATAGTGTAGAGATAGCAGTAGCAGCAGCATCAGGAGGATACCACAGAGTGGAAAGGTGACATAGTCTGGAGATTGCAGCAGCAGCTGCATCAGGAGACCACATAGTTACCCGGTAACAGAGTGGGGCGTTGGGTGGCAATACCAGTACCCACTGACAAAGGTAGGTAAAATACGGAGCACTTGGCATCAGATATGTGGAATCTGGCGGGTTGCAGCATCAAAGTAGTAGCTAAGGGAGGTAGTCAGAAGAAACCGGTCTCTTGTATCAAAGTGATCTACTCTAAATTAGTGGTTGGAAATCCAGGCTAATCCAAGCCTGATTCATCTTGACAAAGGTCAGTCTCTCCACATTTTGGGTGGACAGGCGAGTTCTCCTTGGGGTAACTATGGCCCCCGACGCACTAAACAGCCGCTCTGATGCCACACTACTGGCCAGGCAGGACAGCTTTTCCAGGGCAAACGCTGCTAGTTGCAGCCACAAATCCAGTTTGGCTACCCAGTAATTCAGCGGATCTTCAATAGTGATGTCGCGAACATAAAATTTTCAGTTCGCGAACAGCGAACGCGAACTTCCTCAAATGTTCGCGAACAGGCGAACCGGGCGAACCGCCATAGACTTCAATAGACAGGCGAATTTTAAAAACCAAAGGGACTCGTTCTGGCCACAATAGTGATGGGAAAGTTGTTTCAAGGGGTCTAACACCTGGACTGTGGCATGCCGGAGGGGGATCTATGGCAAAACTCCCATGGAAAATTACGTAGTGGACGCAGAGTCGGGTTTTAATCCATAAAGGGCATAAATCAACTAACATTCCTAAATTGTTTGGAATAACGTGCTTTAAAACATCCAGTGTGTGTATGTCGATCAGGTAGTGTAAGTGTCACGCCCTCTTCACAGACATTGACAGACCAAACTCCCCTTTTAATGCACCGCAAACAACCGCAAACTCCCCATTTGCACAAGGTTGGATACCAAGCTAGCCACGTCCCGGTGATGTCATTGAAGGTTTCTTCCTCCACCCAGCCACGTACAACACCAAGGGTCCCCGAAAGGTCAATTGAATAGATTTTTTGAACGGGGAGATGGTTAAAAAAAACGCTGGCTCCCTCCACTTTGTTTTAATCCACGGTCACTGCTTCTGCGCCGTGCAATTTACTCTCACACCCGATATGAGGGGTATTTTATGTAGTACTATTCTCATCAGTTTAATCCCTCTAACGTCCCCAATCTGGGGGCCATTTATTGAATAGATTTTTCGAACGGGGAGATGGTTAAAAAAACGCTGGCTCCCTCCACTCTGTTTTAATCCACGGTCACTGCGTCTGCGCCATGCAATTTACTGTCACACCCGATATGAGTGTTATTTTCTGTAGTATTATTCTCATCAGTTTAATCCCTGTTACGTCCCATATCAGGGATTGCCTTTTGTGAAAAAAAATGTAGGCCGGGTACCTTCGACTGCCTTCACAGTGACAGACCAAACTCTCATACACCAAACTGATTGATTTCAGGAACCGGGAGATGGAAAAAGCAGCTTGGTCGGTCCTCTTACTCCCAAATTGGGGCACTGCGCGTGCACAGAGCAATGTGCTGTGACACCCTATATGAGTGGTGTCTTAACTAGTACTATTCCTATCAGCGGCGGGCGGGTGCGTGGTAACTTGAGAGCAGGTGACCAAAGCTGAGCTGGAGGAAGATGGTGCGTCAAGGTTCTTAGCGGAAGCTGTAGAAGATTGGGTGTCCTGTCTAAGCCAGTCAACTACGTCCTCAGAATTTTTCGGGTTCAGGGTACGTGGCCTCTGAACACTAGGCATTATTCCAGGGACAGTGGAAATCACAGCACCACGACCACGACGGCCCCTGCGGGGTGGCCTGCCTCTGCCTGTCATTTTTTTTTCGATAAGTCGTACTACGCGTGCTAGGTACTGTGCCACCCGGTATGAGTGGTGGGCACTGGCAGTGGGCACACTACAGTCTGTGGAAATCGGCCTAACACACTGGCAGCAGGCAAGCAACTGAAATTACACTAATGTGTAAAAATGAAATGCCTTATTTATCGGCAAGCTACTGTGCCACCCGGTATCAGTGGTTGGCACTGGCAGTGGGCACACTACAGTCAGTGGAAGTGGGCCTGACACACACTAGCAGCAGGCAAGCAACTGAAATTACACTAAAGTGTAAAAATTAAATGCCTTTTTTTATGCAAAGTCCTGTGCCAGCCGGTATGAGTGGTGGGCACTGGCAGTGGGCACACTACAGTCACTGGAAGTCAGCCTGACACACACTGGCAGGCAACTAACCTTAGATTAAAGTGTAAAAATTAAATGACTTTTTTTGATGCAAAGTCCTGTGCCACACGGGATGACAGGGGTGGGCACTGGCAGTGGGCACACTACAGTCAGTGGAAGTCAGCCTGACACACACTGGCAGGCAACTAAACTTAGATTAAAGTGTAAAAATTAAATGCCTTTTTTTGATGCAAAGTCCTGTGCCACACGGGATGACAGGGGTGGGCACTGGCAGTGGGCACACTACAGTCTGTGGAAGTCGGCCTGACACACACTGGCAGCAGGCAAGCAGCTGAAATTACACTAAAGTGTAAAAATTAAATGCCTATTTTTATGCAAAGTCCTGTGCCAGCCGGTATGAGTGGTGGGCACTGGCAGTGGGCACACTACAGTCACTGGAAGTCAGCCTGACACACACTGGCAGGCAACTAACCTTAGATTAAAGTGTAAAAATTAAATGCCTTTTTTTGATGCAAAGTCCTGTGCCACACGGGATGACAGGGGTGGGCACTGGCAGTGGGCACTATGTAGTCTGTGGGCCTGCAGCTCCTCACACACAGGCAGGCCAGGCAACTGCAATATGTATATGGAGAAAAAAAAAAGCAGACTAATGTTGCAGCCCTAAAAAGGGCTTTTTGGGGTGCTGTCAGGACGCTGTCCTTACAGCAGAGATCAGATGAGTCTTTCGGGACTGGAGTGGACACTGAATACACTAGCCTAGCTATCGATTTCCCTATTAAATCAGCAGCAATTACACTCTCCCTCCTCTCACTAAGACTGCAGCTTCAGAATGAATCTAAAATGGATGCTGTGCAGGAGGTGGGAGGGTCTGGGAGGGAGGGTATGCTGCTGATTGGCTGGAATGTGTCTGCTGACTGTGAGGTACAGGGTCAAAGTTTACTCAATGATGATGTATAGGGGGCGGACCGAACATCGCATATGTTCGCCCGGCAGAGGCGAACGCGAACAAGCTATGTTCGGGGAACTGTTCGCCGGCGAATAGTTCGGGCCATCTCTAATCTTCAATGTGAGGTGGCAGGGGGCGGTCCAAGTATGCCACTACCTGCTGGTTCAGGTTCTGCTCCAGGTCTACCTGCTGCTGGTGAGAAGTTTCTTCACTATGCGGGTGAAAAAAGCTATTCATCAGCGACTATAGACTCAGGCTGCTGTTGATGGAGCTGGTACTGCTCCTTCCACCCCACCCCTCCCCAGCAGCCATGGCAGTGAAGTGTGAGCACAGAGGGCCCTCCTGTATGACCTGCAATAGGATGGACAATGGCGCAGATAGGCAGCGGCCAACTGACCACATGTCTCTCTAGTAGTTCAGTTTGTCTTCCCTCTCTGTGGGTGTAAAACAGGCCCCCATTCTGGACCGGTAGTAAGGGTCCAACAAGGTCGAGAGCCAGAAGTCATCCCTCTGCTGAATGGTGACAATTCGGCTGTTACTACGCAAGCAAGTGAGCATGCATCGTGCCATTTGTGCAAGTGACTCGGAGGGACTCCCTGCCTCCATCTCCACTGCATACTGCCACGGTGTGTCCAGGTCCTTTGTCTCGTCTTAGATTTTTTGAGCCCTGCACATGTGGTATGCTGAAGGGGCACTGTGACTTGTGCCTGCAGTGGAGGCTGAGAACATGGTGGAGGATGAGGAGGCAGAGGTGAACATTGTCGCAGGACCAATGACGTGACAACGAAGAGGCAGAAGCGGCGTGACCTTTCCAAGTTGCTGGTGTGGCTGCGCAGAACCACATTCACCCAGTGGGCCGTAAAGGACATGTATTATCCAAGCCTCGTTTAAACATTTATCAAATAGACCCTTATTCTTAAAACATAACTTTTACTAGATAGTATGATAAAAAACACCACATAACCCAATAGTGAGATAAATAATAGTGCCAACAAAAAATAGCCAGCTAGTGGCAGACAGCGTGACTACCAGGTGTGAGATAGGATAGGGAATGACCAGCGGGGCAGGGTGGGGAGTCTGTCCCTAGTCCGTCCTAGCTAGGCCTCAGCCCAGGGACAATCCCTTGTGGTGGAATTGCCCTGTCCCCGTACCTATCCTATGTTAATCCTATACTCACCCTTACTCAGTCATACAGGACACCAACCCCACTTATACCAAATAGCCTAATTCGCAGAGGTATGGAGTGGCATCACGGTCATTGTTTTCCCATATAAACCCCGACGCGTTTCGCCCTTACCGGGCTCCTCAGGGGGAGTATAATAGAGTTCAGGCTGCTTCAATTATCCAAGTATGTATTATCCAAGACCGTAGTTACAGCTCCACACGTCGGTGCTGCCATGCACTTTGGCAGACACCGACAGGCTAAAGGACTGGCCCACCTTAAAAGACTGGCCCACTACATGTGTGTGCACGGCTGGTACTGCCTTTTCACAAAGAAATGACAGCTTGGGACACTCCACCTCGGCTCGGAACAAGCCATGAGTTCTCTGAAAGTTGCAGAGTCCACTACTTGGAAAGGGAGGGACTGAAGCACCAGCAACTTGGACAGGAGCACGTTCAGCTTCTGCACTGTTGGATGCATGCACACATAATGTTGGCTCTTGGCAGTCACTTCAGTGATCGATTGCTGATGGAATGACTGACGAGGAGTTGGAGCAGGAGCATCTGGACCAGCAGAAGAGGGGATTGACAGACAGCTCCCTTTGGCTGAGGTTGTGAAGCCTTGGCTGGCTGAAACTGGGTGCGTGCCACTGGGTAAAGTAGTGGTAGCTGCAGCAGGCTGGACCACCACATCGGAGCCACAGTTCTCCAAGGCCACTTTATGGTGACGCTGCATATGTTGACGCAGGGCCGTGGTGCCAACATTGGCACCCAAGCCACGCTTCACCTTCTGCCCACATATTCTACATATGGCCATGTTGACCTCCTCCGGCTTCATAAAGAACTGCCACACTGCCGAGTTCATGATTTCCCCCCCAGCACTAGTCACTGGCTGACTGCTACCGCCGCCGCTTCTGAGAACCCGTGCACCACTCCTTTCTAGGCAGGTAGGCTGCTGCAATGCGGGTGGTTTACCCCATGCCCGTTTGTCTCCCAACCTTCCACTGCTGCCACCCTGTTGACTCCCGGCCACGCTAGTGACTTGCGGGCTCAGACACTGCCTGACGGGCAAGCTGCCACCATCTTCTCCTGATGATAACGAAGCCTTCTTCATCCGGCTCCCAAGTGCGATCAGCTTCAACATTATCGAGTAGTGTCTGCACATCACTGATGTCCCCCTCTGGGTCAGGAGCCTGACCACACGCAACACAAGCTTCCGTGCCACTCTCCTCATCACTCATCACTACTTGCCTGCCTAGTGGAGGAAGCAGCAGATGTCTCCTCCACCCCTTGGCTGGACAGTAGCTGCTGACTGTCCTCTAGTAGCTCTTCCTTGCTTAAAATTCAAACTGAGCCACTGCATGTAGTACTTCGTGCGGTGAGGGAACAGAAAAGGCCAGAGGCAGGTTGAGGACAGGTGAGGGCACAGGGCCTGCTCCCAGGCCATGTCAAATAAGGGTTTTGTCTGACGAACCCACCGACTGTTGGCTGGCGGTGTCTGATGTCACTTGGGATGACGTGGATGACCGAGTTAACCAATCAAGAACCGCTGGGTTGCTGGTCAAGGCATGACCGCTAGATGACACCGGGAGCTCAGGCCGCTCGCTGCGACTACTGCTGCACTGGCACTTCTCTGCCTGACATAGCTGAACTAAACAAATTAAATGTAAATAAACACCCCTGAAAGTGACAAATATATTTTTCTTTTTGTACTGAAATAGGCCACTAAACGCTTTCACAATTAACTGCGGAAATGCACTGAGAATATTTTTTTCTTGTTGTATTAAAATACGACCCTATACGCTTTGATCAGAAAAAACTCAAAGAGTGAAGTGTGTATATATGTTTCTAGTAGTACTGAAATACAAGTCTAAACTCTTTGACAAGAAATAACTGCAGCAGTGAACTGAGAATATATATTTCTCGTTGGACTGAATTACGCTTTTACCAGAAAAAAAATAAAGAGTGTACTGCGTATATATATTTCTTGAACTACTGAAATATGCCCCTATACACTTTCAACAGAAATCACTGCAGCAGTGAACTGAGAATATTTATTTCTTGTTGCACTAAAATTGGCCACTATACGCTTTGAGCAGAAAAAAATTAGAGTGAAGTGTGTATATATTTCTTGAAGTACTGAAATACGCCCTTATACACTTTCACCAGAAATAACTGCAACAGTGCAGTACGTATATATTTTTCTTTTTTTACTGAAATGCGCCCGTATACGCTTTCAACAGAAATAACTACAGAAGTGAAATGCGTATATATTTTTCTTGTATTACTGAATAAGATACTAAGATATAAGCCTCTAAAGGCTTTTCAACATAACACCTGCAGCCCAATAACAAAAAGCTGGAATGACAGAGCTGTCTAATGTCTATTTGGATCCCCAAATAATCTTTCCCTGCACTTGTAAATCACTTTCTTATCAATGTCCCTAGCGCCTTCTGATGTCTCTCCCTGCACTAAGATGCTGTGAAATTATTTCTCCCTATCCTTTTCCTGCACTTATAAATAGTTTTTTCTGTCTTTTTTTTTCGACAATTGTTTTTCCACTTGCTTTTTTTCCACGTCTGACTGTAAGATGGCAGACGTATTTATAGGGCTGTGACACACATAGAATTTTTATAAAACAGCATTTGTGCATGAATTAGCATATCAAACATATTTCCGATATACATACTATATGTATATGTAATATTTTATCTACATATATATTCATATGCATCCATATTATATTTAAATATATATCCATATGCATCCATATAGGACTATCCATAAGTTCATATATCATTACTATATACCATATTTTATTTCGATATTTCCTATTTTACATCTGTATTCCAATCCAATGACAATCTTCTTGTATATGTACAGGATGTACACAATGACCTCGCGACATAAGTGAGGTAAATCTAAAAATTGGCTATGTAGAGAACGCAAGAGACTGGAGGCAGGCGTAGTGCTCCATGCTGGAACGCATAGAAAACAGCAAGTACATGATGCGTTCCACGGTGGAATGCATCAAACCAGAAGTTCGCGCCAAAACACGTGCAGAACTGCAAGCAGCATGCTGTGCACATCTGCCCCGGCTCCAAGCAGCGTCCCGTTCACTTTGGCAGGCATTTTGACTGTTCCCCACTATTTAACTCAAGGTATGTGTTCATATATGATGCTCCTGATGAAGGGGTTGTGATGTTTGTACCCCGAAACGCGTTAAGCCGAAATTTACAATAAAGAAATTGATCTGAAGCCCCTGTGATCGTGGCTGCCTTCAATATCTACTAATTTACAAGCAATTCTGGCTAGGGGGTCTTGGGGTTTCGCTGGTGTCCTGAGCTTATCCAGAAAACCACCCCCCGCTGAAGTGAATAAAAAACATATATAACTATATTTACTTAATGTCTTTTAAGATTTTAAATATTCTAAACATCCCTCGTTTCTGAAAATTGGGCTGCTTCTTATACTGTCGTCTATCTCAAATTTCACTTCGCAATAATTTAGCCCATCTAAAGAGGTGAACATTAGTCGTGGTGGATCACTTAAGTCTATATCTATTATCTCACTTGTTTGGACAGACACTATTACAGCTTCAATTATTCACCTAAGGGAACTTGGACTTATACTTTAAATTGGCTAGTCCTTTTGAGTCCATTTCTGATTAATGAACCCATCTTTTACTGGCTTCATATATACTTCACATCACAGGGCTGGCTGGCTGCTGATTGGCTGCATGCAGGCCTGTCAATCTGGATGATCCTACCTTACCAGAGTTCCTTGCCCCATGTCCTCAGTCCTCACATGTGTAGCTGCCATTTTAGGAAAATTGCAATTTGTTACCACGAAGCACGAGGAGATTCGCATTCGTTTCTAATCGAATTTTTATTGAAATTCTAAACGAATTCTACTTCGTCAGCTTCGATTCGCTCATCTCTACTAATGTAATTATATACTGTACACTGCTTAAACTATGTTATATACTGTATTCATACATTATACTGCTTTATACAACTATTTACTTTTATTTTATGTTACTTTCATATAGTGCTGACATATTCCGCAGCAATTTATAGACATCATTTAAGTCTATATCTATTATCTCACTTGTTTGGATAGACACTATTACAGCATTAATTATTAATCTAGTGGAACTGGCGCTTATACTTGGGGGTTATAAATTGACTAGTCCTTTTGGGTCAATTTCTGATTAATGAACCCATCTGTTACTGGCCTTATATATACTTTACGTGCCTCATTTGCTGATTGATATCTGCGTGGCTTACCCCAATAGCAGCCTTTATCCCCTGCACTACCTGTTGGCGACTAATTTTTTCTTCCTTGTTCATCTGCTATTTCGGTTACCAATCAGTAAACTGACCACAAACACTCCGATTCCACTGGCGCCTCAAGTTCTTCCTATCTTTTGGATAAATTATTCCGCAAGATTTGATTACCCCTTGCTCTTAACTCTTTCTCCACATATACACTATGTATCGGTTGAGGAAATTATCCCCACCGATCAGAGGCAAAGAGGCTGACTCTTAATGGAGCTATTTAAGGAACGATATTCATGAACTGACCAAAAGAGTCAAAAGAGAAGTTTCGTCACTCTTGACCACCGAAGAATGCAAGAAACTACAAAACATCCCAAGTGATACTTAGTCGGATACCAAAAATGACCCAAAAGAAGTAAGAAGTTCTGTAGATTTTAAAGATAACATTGTGGGCTCTACTAAAGACTATATATTTATCACTAGATCTCATCCCGAGGGGTTTGAGCCTAGCACTAAAACCTACCTTTTACAATGACCCTACTTTTTTCAAAGAATGGTTACAGATTAGTGACAAATGCTTCAGAAGATTCATGGAAGCATTGGTCGCCAAACATAAGAATATAAGTAGGGATTTAGTCACCAAAATTAAAAATCATTTGAATATAAACACCCAAACACCTAATAAAAGCCTGCCCCTCGACAAAAGAGAACACCTGAGGATATATGAGTACAATGAAGTTAGGTCCAAATGTAAAAAAGTCATGAGACATCTAAGTGATTACAATAGAAACCAGATAAGAGTTTGTGAAAGAAGAAGTTCAAATAGTTCTAGTCAATCACATTATAATGGATCATGTAAAAATCCTGTATATTTACAGGAAGTATACAATGACCTCACGACATAAGCAAGGTACATCTGAAAATTGTCTATGTAGAGAACGCAGGAGACCGGAGGCAAGAGTAGCGCTCCATGCTGGAACGCATGAAAATCGGAAGTAATTGATGCGTTCCACGGTGGAACGCATCAAACCGGAAGTTCGTGCCGAAACACGTGCAGAACCGGAAGCAGCATGCTGCGCACCTCACCCCGGCCCCAAGCAGCGTCCCGTCCTCTTTGGCGGGCATTTTGACTGTTCCCCACTATTTAAATCAAGGTATGTGTGTCCTGTGTTCATATATGATGCTCCTGATGAAGGGGTTCTGAGGTTTGTACCCCGAAACGCGTTGAGCCGAATTTTATAATAAAGAAATTGATCTGAAGCTCTTGTGGACATGGCTGCCATCAATATCTACTAATCTACAAGCGATTCTGGCTAGAGGGGTCTTGGGGTTTCGCTGTTGTCTTGAGCTTATCCAGAAAAAGAAGTGAATAAAACACATATTTATCTATATTTACTTAATGTCTTTTAAGATTTTAAATATTCTAAACATCCCACATTTCTAAAAATTGGGCTGCTTCTTATACTGTGATATATCTCAAATTTCACTTTACAATAATTTAGCCCATATAAAGAGGTGAACATTAGTCGTGGTGGATCACTGAAGTCTATATCTATTATCTCACTTGTTTGGACAAACTCTATCACAGCTTCAATCATTCACCTAAGGAAACTGGCGCTTATACATGGGGGTTATAAATTGGCTAGTCCTTTTGGGTCCATTTCTGATTAATGAACCCATCTGTTACTGGCTTCATACAGGGAGTGCAGAATTATTAGGCAAGTTGTATTTTTGAGGATTAATTTTATTATTGAACAACAACCATGTTCTCAATGAACCCAAAAAACTCATTAATATCAAAGCTGAATATTTTTGGAAGTAGTTTTTAGTTTGTTTTTAGTTTTAGCTATTTTAGGGGGATATCTGTGTGTGCAGGTGACTATTACTGTGCATAATTATTAGGCAACTTAACAAAAAACAAATATATACCCATTTCAATTATTTATTTTTACCAGTGAAACCAATATAACATCTCAACATTTACAAATATACATTTCTGACATTCAAAAACAATGTGTTTTGATCTGTTCACCATCAACATTGCGTGCAGCAGCAACCACAGCCTCCCAGACACTGTTCAGAGAGGTGTACTGTTTTCCCTCCTTGTAAATCTCACATTTGATGATGGACCACAGGTTCTCAATGGGGTTCAGATCAGGTGAACAAGGAGGCCATGTCATTAGATTTTCTTCTTTTATACCCTTTCTTGCCAGCCACGCTGTGGAGTACTTGGACGCGTGTGATGGAGCATTGTCCTGCAAGAAAATCATGTTTTTCTTGAAGGATGCAGACTTCTTCCTGTACCACTGCTTGAAGAAGGTGTCTTCCAGAAACTGGCAGTAGGACTGGGAGTTGAGCTTGACTCCATCCTCAGCCCGAAAAGGCCCCACAAGCTCATCTTTGATGATACCAGCCCAAACCAGTACTCCACCTCCACCTTGCTGGCGTCTGAGTCGGACTGGAGCTCTCTGCCCTTTACCAATCCAGCCACGGGCCCATCCATCTGGCCCATCAAGACTCACTCTCATTTCATCAGTCCATAAAACCTTAGAAAAATCAGTCTTGAGATATTTCTTGGCCCAGTCTTGACATTTCAGCTTGTGTGTCTTGTTCAGTGGTGGTCGTCTTTCAGCCTTTCTTACCTTGGCCATGTCTCTGAGTATTGCACACCTCGTGCTTTTGGGCACTCCAGTGATGTTGCAGATCTGAAATATGGCCAAACTGGTGGCAAGTGGCATCTTGGCAGCTGCACGCTTGACTTTTCTCAGTTCATGGGCAGTTATTTTGCGCCTTGGTTTTTCCACACGCTTCTTGCGACCCTGTTGACTATTTTGAATGAAACGCTTGATTGTTCGATGATCACGCTTCAGAAGCTTTGCAATTTTAAGAGTGCTGCATCCCTCTGCAAGATATCTCACTATTTTTGACTTTTCTGAGCCTGTCAAGTCCTTCTTTTGACCCATTTAGCCAAAGGAAAGAAGTTGCCTAATAATTATGCACACCTGATATAGGGTGTTGATGTCATTAGACCACACCCCTTCTCATTACAGAGATGCACATAATATCTGCACCTAATATGCTTAATTGGTAGTAGGCTTTCGAGCCTATACAGCTTGGAGTAAGACAACATGCATAAATAGGATGATGTGGTCAAAATACTCATTTGCCTAATAATTCTGCACTCCCTGTATATACTTTACATCACAGGGCTGGCTGGCTGCTGATTGGCTGCATGCAGGCATGTCAATCTGGATGATCCAACCTTTCCAGAGTTCCTTGCCCCATGTCCTCAGTCCTCACATGTGTAGCTGCCATTTTAGGAAAATTGCAATTCGTTACCACAAAGCACAAGGAAATTCGCATTCGTTACGAAACAAATTTTTCCTGAAATTCTAAACGAATTCTACTTCGTCAGCTTCGATTCGCTCATCTTTACTAATGTCATTATATACTGTTCACTGCTTAAACTATGTTATATACTGTACTCATACATTATACTGCTTTATACAAGAATTTACTTTTTTTTTATGTTACTTTCATATAGTGCTGACATATTCCGAAGCAATTTATAGACATTAATAGAATTTGGTGTCCCCAGTAGTGCTTACAATCTAAGCTCTATATCAGTATGTCTTTGGAGCGGGGAAAGAAATCCAAGAAAACACAGGGAAAACATACAAACTCCATGAAGATGTCGTCCTTGGTCAGATTCAAACCTAGGACCTTAGAGCTGCACAGCAAAAAGTGCTAACTGAGGCATCGCTTTGATATAAAAGAAAAAAAAACAGCTTAAATAAGTCTGAGCCAAATTTTAGACTCTGACTAGCTCATAAATGCTTATAATGTGATTGTATCCGTTTATAGAAACAGACATAAATTGCATTATTAGCTTTATAATTCATTATGACAGTGGCATGCCTAGGGTGTTTGGCACCCGGGGCGGGTTCTTTATCTGGCACCCCCTCCCCCCAATATGTTAAAAAATTGTATCCCCTCACAGTAGCATTGCCCTCATTGTACAACCTTCACAGTAGTTTTGTCCAGATATGTACCCCCTCACGGTAGTTATACCCACACTGTGCCCCCTTTCAGTATTTATGCCCTCACTGTAGAACATTCACATTAGTTATGCCCATATTGTGCCTCCTTAAACTATGTATCCCTTTATTCTGCCCCCTTCACAGTAGTTACTGTATGCCCTCATTGTGCCACCTCACAGTAGCTATGCCCTCTCTGTGCCCCTTTCACAGTAGTAATGCCTTATCTGTAACCTTATCTGCCTCCCTCACAGTAGTTATGCCCTCTGTGTGCCCCTTTCACAGTAGTAATGCCCTATCTATGCCTTCTTCACAGTTGTAATGCCCTCTCTGTGCCCCTTCACAGTTGTAATGCCCTCTCTATGCCCCTTCAGAGTAGTGTTGCCCTCACTGTGCCCCATAACAGTAATAATGCCCTCTGTGCCTTTCATAGTAGTAATGCCCATTGTGCCCCTTTCACAGTAATAAAGCCCACTCAGTGCCCCATAACAGTTATGCCCACCCCCGTCACAGGAGAAATGCTCTCTGTGTTCTCTTCACAGTAGTAATGCGCTCTGTGTCCTCTTCATAGTAGTAATGCCCTCTGTGCCACTTCATAGTAGTAATGCCCATTGTGCCCCCTTTATACTAGTAATACCCACTCAATGGCCCATAACTGTTATGCCCACCCCCTTTACAGGAGTAATGCTCTCTGTGCCCCCTTCACAGTAGTAATGTCCTCTGTGCCCCCTTCATAGTAGTAATGCCCATTGTGCCCCTTCATACTAGTAATGCCCATTGTGTCCCCTTCATAGTAGTAATGCCCATTGTGCTCCCTTCATAGTAGTAATGACCTTTGTGCCCCCTTCATGGTAATAATGCCCATTATGCCCCATTATAATAGTAATGCCCATTGTGCTCCTTTTGTAGCAGTAATGCCCATTGTGCCCCCTTCACATTAATAATGCCCATTGTGCTCCTTTCGTAATAGTAATGCCCATTGTGCCCCCTTCACAGTAGTAATGCCCATTGTGTCCCCTTTATAGTAATAATGCTCATTATATCTCATTTCTAGTAGTAATGCCCATTGTGTCCCCTTAATAGTAGTAATGCCCATTGTGCCTCCCCATAGTAATATTGCCCATTGTTTCACCTTCATAATGGTAAAGCCCTCTGTGCCCCTTTGTAGTAGTAAAGCCCTCTGTGCCTCCTTTGTAGTAATAATGCCCTCTGTGCCGCCTTTGTATTAGTAATGCCCTCTGTGCCCCCTCCATGGTAGAAATGCCCTCTGTGCCCCCTCTGGTAAAAAACAAAAAACACAGCACCTACTTACCTTGTCCCGTTCATGAAGCTCACAGTCCTCTCTCCCTGCAGACACAGGGCTTATACATTGCTACTAGTGGTGAGAAAATCAAAGCTGAAAAAGTGGAAGTTTAGGAAAGATTTGACTTGCAACAATCTGAATTTCCTTGCGCTTTGTGGTAAAGAATCAAATTTTTCTTAAAATGGCGGTGACGTGTTACAAAGTGAAAGTAAGAAGCCCGGGAACAAGAGATAACTCATAACACAGTGCAGCCAGCCCCTGTGATGTCACAGCCCTATAAAACCCTCATTGTGCCCGGTCTCTGCCATTTTACTGTGAACTGACTGTAGAGAAAGACATAACAGGTGCTAGGGACAGTGATTAAAAAAAGCCTTTAAGTGTGAAATATTGGATAGGGAGAGTTCAAGGACAGCGCAGGGACAGTGTGGGTGAGATCACAGGGAGACTTTTTACACAGTATAGGGAGAGTGCAGGGACTAATTGAACAAAGTCCCCCTTGGTTAATAGATAAGCAATTCTATTACACCTTGATTCAGTAATTTGGGTGAAAAAGCAATCTAATACTACTACTATTGTGGTGTCCACATTGTTTTATACATACGTATAAAACATTCTCTAATTCAGGTGAAATAGCACCCTATTTTTTCAGTTATTTTGTTTTCCACCTTGTTTTATAGCTATGTAATTCCATTAAGCCTTAATTCTCTAATTGAGGTTAAAAAGTGATCTAATACTACTGCTATTAGGGTGTTCAAATTCTTTTATACATAAGGAATTCCATTAGGCTTTGATTCTCTAACGGGTCAAAAAGCGGTCTAATACTACTGCTATTGGAGTGTCAACATTGTTTTATGCATAGCCAATTCTATAAAGCCTTAATCTGTAATTGGGGCAGTGGCGTTGCGAGGGAGGTGCGGGGGGTGCGGTCCGCACCGAGTGACACCAGTCTGATGGGGTGTCACCAGGGGCGGACTGAATAGTGGCAGACGCAGGGCGACGGAGATGAGCGCATGCATTGCGCTCATCTCCGTGCGGAGCAGCAGCAGAGGAGGGAGAGGCATGTCCTCTCTCTCCCTGTTCCTCTGTTAGGCTGCCAGCACTAGGCCGGCAGCCTATCAGAGGCCGGCTCCGGCGGCGCGATGACGTCATCGCGCCGCCGGAGCCGTACAGCTCGAGACACAGGCCGGAAGAGGCCTGCATCGCATCGCTGGAGGTAAGTACAAGTGTTCTTTTTTTGGGGGGCTACTGGCACTAAAGGGGGCTACTGGCACTAATGGGGGCTACTGGCACATAAAGGGTGCTACTGGCACTAAAGGGGGCTACTGGCACATAAAGGGGCTACTGGCACTAAAGGGGCTACTGGCACATAAAGGGGCTACTGGCACTAAAGGGTGCTACTGGCACCATAGGGGGCTACTGGCACCAAAGGGGGCTACTGGCACATAAAGGGGCTACTGGCACATAAAGGGGCTACTGGCACTAAAGGGGCTACTGGCACTAAAGGGGCTACTGGCACTAAAGGGTGCTACTGGCACATAAAGGGGCTACTGGCACATAAAGGGGCTACTGGCACTAAAGGGGCTACTGGGCACATAAAGGGGGCTACTGGCACATAAAGGGGGCTACTGGCACTAAAGGGGGCTACTGGCACTAAAGGGGGCTACTGGCACATAAAGGGACGGCTACTGGCACATAAAGGGACGGCTACTGGCACATAAAGGGACGGCTACTGGCACATAAAGGGGACGGCTACTGGCACATAAAGGGGACGGCTACTGGCACATAGAGGGGGACTAATAACACATAAGGGGAACGGCTACTGGCACATGAGGGGGGCCTAATGGCACATGAGGGGGGCCTAATGGCACATGAGGGGGGCCTAATGGCACATGAGGGGAGACGGCTACTGGCACATAAGGGGAGACGGCTACTGGAACATAAGGGGAGACGGCTACTGGCACATAAGGGGAGATGGCTACTGGCACATATGGGGGGGCTACTGGCACACAATAAGGGGGGGGCTACTGGCACATGGGGGGAAGCACAAGAGAGGCACTTATTACTAGCACATGTGGTGGCATGGAGAGGCACGTGTTACTGGCACATTATTATGGGGCACTATGTGCGCCTCAATCCTGGGGGTGAGAAAAGAGAAATGATGGGGGACAATCACAAAATGTCTGTTTGTGCCATGGAGCCTGGAGGGGAAGAAAAGAAATGTGCCACCCATGGGGGGGGCGGGGGGGATGACATGATGAGGGGACAATGATGAAGAGAGGGACAATGTTGGAATCCATGCCATGGGGGTGACATCATGTACCCCCTGGCACAGTCTGACTTCAACATTGTCCCTCATCATGTCACCCCCCCCCCCCGCCGATGGTACAGACTCCAACCTTTCATGGGGATCATGAAGGATCGGAGCTGACGGCTGACATGGGGGGCTGACGGCTGGCATGATGACTGACATGGGGGGGCAAGATGGATGGGGGCTGACGTCTGACACGGGGGGCTGATCTGAGGTGTGATTAACATTGGGGGTCTGACCTGAGGTATAGTGGAAAATATTGTTTCTTATTATACTCCTCTAAAACCTATGTGTGTGTTATAGTCTTATAGGGAGAAAAGTACAGTCTTCAAGCGATTGAAGCATAGCGAAGATACCAGGACCACACAGAGGAGAAGCCAGCTGCTGCACACAGGACCAGGACCAGGTGAGCTGCGGGCGGGGGGTCGCCAAGATGTAGCTTCGATTGAGCTTGCACCGGCCCAGGTCACGTCACTCACACAGGCACAGCACAGCCTGAACCAGCCCAGACTTGTTGCTGATGTTAATGGATGCTATAACATTGCACCATCCTTCTGAACATACACATCTGTCATCCGCTTACCTCATGATCCTGGAGCTGTGCTGTACAGTGGCCACCGAGCTCTACAGCACAGCTCCAGGATCATGAGGTGAGGCGGATGACAGATGTGTATGTTCAGAAGGATGCTGCAATGTTATAGCATCCATTAACATAACAGCAGCAATTCCTCTTTAGTTATATGTGAAGACACTTCGTACACACCGGACTGTAAGTGAATTAATAACTAAGGCCCCTTTCACACTACCGCTGTGAGGATCCGGCGTGCACTTCCGTCGCAGGAAATGCCCACCGGATCCGTCACAACGCAACACACCTGAAAACATTTGAAGACTGATCAGTCTTCAAAATGCTTTCAGTGTTACCATGGCAGCTAGACGCTACTAAAGTCCCGGCTGCCATGAAAAGTAGTGGGAGCCAGATAAGAAGCTACTTACCTTCCGTAGTGGCTTCTGGGCGCTCCACAATGATGTCACAGTGCCCCTACGCCGCATTATCAGATTATCCATGTGATGTAGGGGCGCTGTGACGTCATTGTGGAGCACCCGGGAGCCGCACGGACGGTAAGTAGCTCCTCCCTGGCTCCCCACTGCTTTCCATGGCAGCCAGGACTTTAGTAGCGCCCTAGCTGCCATGGTTACCATTCAGAAAGGTAACGCCAGATCCGGCGATGCGCCGAAACAACATTTAGCTTAAAGTCGGATCCGGATTAATGCTTTTCAATGGGCATTAATTCCAGATCCGCCCTGCGGCATGCCTTCAATTTTTTGGCTCAAGGAAAATCCGCAGCATGCTGTGGATTTTTCAACGGCAAAGAAACGTTTGAATACTGAACTGAAGACATCCTGATGCATCCTGAACGGATTTCTCTCCATTCAAGATGCACTGGGACAATCCTGATCAGTATCTTTCCGTCTTAGAGCCCCGAGGACGGAACTCTAGCACGGAAAGGAAAAACGCAAGTGTGAAAGAGGCCTAAGCACTAGTGAGTATCTGTTATTTTTGGCTATATGACTAAAACATTATTGCTTCGGGGGGGGGTCTGGGGTGACACCATTTTCTACCGCACCGGGTGACACCAGCCCTAGCAACGCCACTGAATTGGGGTGACATTTTTTCAGTTGGCTTTACACCTTGTTTATAGATGAGAAATTCCATTAGGCTTTGATTCTATAATTGGGGCGAAAAGCGCTAATTTTTTTTAAGTTATTTTGTTTTCCATCTTGCTATGTAGCTAAGTAATTCTATTAGGCCTTGATTCTGTAATTGGGGCAAAAAAGCACTCTGTTTTTTCAGTTATTTAGTTTCCATCTTGTTTTACAGCTATGTGTCACTTACAATTCCTCATAAATTGTAAGCTCTTGCGAGCAAGGCCCTTAATCCTAGCGTTTCAGTTGTATATTTGCCAGTTACGTTGTGAAATTGGGATGAAAAAGTAGCTAATACTACTGCTATTGGGGTGTCCAAGTTGTTTTATACACAAGTAATTCTATAATACCTAGATTCTGTTATTTGGAGTGAAATAGCACTCTATTTTTATCAGGTATTTAGTTTTACACCTTGTTTTATAGTTAAGTAATTCCATTAGGCCTTGATTCTGTAATTGGGGTGAAAAAATGCTCTATTTTTGCAGTTATTTTGCTTTCCACCTTGTTTTATCGATAAGCAATTACATTAAGTCTTGATTCTCTAATTGGGGTTGAAAAGTGGTCTTATACTATTGCTATAGGTGTGTCTATATTGTGTTATAGATAAGTAATTCTATAATGGCTTGATCCTGTAATTGGGTTATAAAGGCGCTCTATATTTTCAGTTATTTGGTTCAACATCGTGTTTTAAAAGATGTACTTCTTGATTCTGTAACTGGGGGTGAAAAAGCGCTCTATTTTTTTCAGTTATTTTGTTTTTCACCTTGTTATATAGCTATATAATTCCATAAGGCTTTGATTCTGTAATTGGGGCAAAAAAGTCCATTCATTTTTCAATTATTTTGTTTTCCACCTTGTTTTACAGATAAGTAATTCCATTAGGCCTTGATTTTGTAATTGGGGTTAAAAAGCAGGCTAATACTACTGCTATTGGTGTGTCCACATTGTAATTCTATAAAGCCTTGACTCTCTAAATGTAATGGAGAAGGTTTTGCTTAGGCGCGAATTCACAGGTGGAGGCGGTCGTGATGTTCAAATAAAAAAATACTTCTTTATTTGAGGATAGCACATGTATACATAAAAACAACGCGTTTTGGGGATAAACAGTTCCCCTTCATCGGGTTAGACAGATGATAACATGAGCAATGAGGAGATAAGTATTTATAGCATGTAGGCATGAGAAAAACCGCCAAAATAATGCACCTATGGGCTGTCCTCAATGGGAGGGGCTGTCACCAGCTGTCATTTCCAAGGCAGAATTCCTAAATAGCCAAGTTCAAAAAACAACTGCAGAGTATATTCAAACCATTGATTCTGTCTCCAAAATGAATATTCTGTTTAAAAACTAATGTTTTATTATATAGAATTAGTAGCCACCCCTTATCATGTACCAGTAGCCCCCCTTATGTGCCAGTAGCCCCCCTTATCATGTGCCAGTAGTCCCCCCTATGTGCCAGTAGCCCCCCCTTATGTGCCAATAGCCCCCTTATCATGTGCCAGTAGTCCCCCCTTATGTGCCAGTAGCCCCCCTTATCATGTGCCAGTAGCCCCCTTATGTGCCAGTAGCCCCCCTTATCATGTGCCAGTAGTCCCCTCTTATGTGCCAGTAGCCCCCCTTACCATGTGCCAGTAGCCCCCCTTATGTGCCATTACCCCCCCTTATCATGTGCCAGTAGTCCCCCCTTATGTACCAGTAGCCCCCCCCCCTTATCATGTGCCAGTAGCCTTCACCCTATCATGTTCCAGTATTGTACAAATAAAACAAACTTATACTTACCTCCGTGTCAGTGATACGAGGCAGGCCTCTTCCGGCCTGTGTCCCTCGCTGTACGGCTCCGGCGGCTTAATGAATGCATCGCTTCGCCTGCACCGGCCTTTGATAGGCTGCTGGCCTAGTGCTGGCAGCCTATCAGAGGAACAGGGAGGGGCATACCTCTCCCTCTTCTGCCACAGCACAGACATCTGTATCGCCGTCCTGAGATGACTATGGAGATGAGTGCAATGGAAGAGCTCATCTCCTGCTGTGCCCTGCCGCCGGCCGCCCCCACTTGTCACTAGAGCCAGTCCGGCCCTGGTAACCTGTAGCGTCTGCGAGCTGTTTCGGCCGCCGGGCACCCCTGTTGCCATGGTGCCCTGTGTGGACGCACAGCTCACACACCCCAAAGGCCGGCTCTGGTGAGGGGATCAGCTTTGAACTATGACGTGAATTCGAAAAAGCCACAAAAACATGGCCATTGTTAAAAAATGGTCTGACTTGAAGAGGAGGCACGGGGAGCGGATCAGAGAGACCCGTGATAAAAAAATGCCCAGATATTATGCTTAGTTTCTTACATTACTTTTGTATGTTTCGCCAACACTCTGTAAGGTATATATAGTTATGCAAATAATTATTGCATCCCTTTACAAATGATTACTTAGTAGTACATGGTGTGGCAATTAGTCAGCCAGTTAAATCATACATCTCTACCTTGCCATGAGTATATCTATATATATAAGAAAGGATGTATGTATGTATGTATGTTCCGCAAAAACTCAAAAACGCAACCATCCATTTCAACATAACTTGGTATACACATCCCTTGCTAGCAGGAAATAAATCTTATGGGGGTCTCAGCTCTCTAGGACGTACCGTTCCAGACATATTCCCAAAAAATGACCTGCATTATAGCCAATACAAGCCTGCCAGCCTTTCACTTAAATCCTAACTGCCTTACACATGGTCACATGTCCCTTATCAGCCAATAGAAGTTCGCAGGTCCTACTCCAGGTTGCCTTAACAATTGATCACAGCTTTTACCAGTTCTTTTCACAGGTCCTGAAATACTCAGTCATATGACATATGACGCCACAACTACACTGCTACATGCATGGGGGCAGGGGCCACTATTAAGCGGACGGGCGCTGTGGAGTTCACTCTTAAAGGGGCAGACACTGTGAAAGTCACCGTTAAAGGGGTGGCCACTGTGAAAGTCACTGTTAAAGGGGCGGTCACCGTTAAAGGGGCGGCCACTGTGAAAGTCACCGTTAAAAGGGCAGCCACTGTGAAAGTCACTGTTAAAGGGGCAGCCACTTTGAAAGTCACTGTTAAAGGGATGGCCACCATGAAAGAAGCTGTTAAAGGGGTGGTAACTGTGAAAGTCACCAAGAGGAGTTAAAGGGGTGTTAAAGTCACTTTTAAAGAGGCGTTAAAGGAGTGCTGTTAAAGGGGCAGCCATTGTAAAAGTCACTGTTAAAGGGTCGGTCACTGTTAGAGGGACAGCCACCATGAAAGTCACTGTTAACCCCTTAAGGACTTATGACGTACCATTACGTCATGGTTCTCGAGTCCTTAAGGACCCATGACGTACTGGTACGTCATATCTTTAAAACAACAGTGAAGCGCGGTTAATAGGTACAGGATGTCCGCTAAAATCATTCAGTGGGCATCCAGCGGGCATCCTGTCATGTGCCCCGAAACCCCCCCCCCCCCCCCGTATCGGCGATCGCAGCAAACCGCAGATCAATTCACACCTGCGGTTTGCTGCATTTCCGGTCCATTCGGGTCTCCGGTGACCCGATGAACCGGAAAAGGAGAATGATCGGTGGTGTGATAACACACCACCAATCACCGTACTTGCATTGGGGATGGTGGTGGCAGCGCTGGCTTGTGATTGGTACGGGAGAGAGGCGGGAGATTCAAACTCCCGGGGCACCTCTCTCCCCTCCTCTTCCTGCTGCTGCTGCTATGCTGTGAACATCATGCAGGACCAGCTCCAGCGACCCCCATCACCCTCCTGCACCCATCAGGTAGGTTAGGGTCAGTGAGGGAGAGGTACCATTAGGCAGGGATAGAGTTAGAGGGAGAGTTAGTTAGGTTTAAATTTGTGAGAGTACCTCAGGGTACACTTGCAAATTTCGTGTGTATGAGGGGCGAGATTCCCGTATAGAACCCCCAGAATGTCCCCCCACTCTGGGTGTTAGCGGGAAACTCGTGTGGGACCTTATGCACCCACTGCTAGATAAGGGTTACCACTTGTACATGGATAACTTTTATACTAGCATTCCCTTGTTCAGGTCCCTTGCCGCCAGATCCATGTCCGCTTGTAGGACCGTGCAGAAAAATCAGCACGACCTCCCTACCTCCCCCCTCCAGGTACCTATCCCCAGGGGTGAGACCCGTGCCCTTACTAGTGACAACCTGTTGCTGTTCAGATATAAAGACAAGAGGGATGTCCTTATGCTAAACACAATTCACGGTAATGGCACCACCTCCGTCTCTGTGTGAGGTACCACGGCAACGGTCCTCAAGCCCGATTGTATCGTCGACTACAATCGGTATATGTTAGGAGTTGATCTATCTGATCAAGTCCTCAAACCATATAATGCCATGCGGAAAACCCGGGTATGGTACAAAAAAGTTGCGATCTACTTGGTACAGGTTGCCTTGTACAACGCTTTAGTACTATCCCGAAGTTGGCAGCACAGGGACATTCCTCCAATTCTATGAGGCAGTCCTCAAGGACCTGATCTTTTCAGACCAGGAATGAGCAGGTCGGAGTACCTCAGGAATTGGAGGCGCCCGGATCGATCCTGGCCAACACTTTCCAGGTGTGGTCCCCCATACTGGAAAGAAGTAAAAAAGATGCAGAGTGTGTCACAAGAGTGGGATATGGAAGGACACCACCACTCAATGTAACACTTGCCCCGATCTTCCGGGCCTCTGCGTTATCAATTGCTTCAGGGGGTATCACACTTCCATGGAGTACTAAATTTTTATAATCCCCAACAGTCCCCGAGAGAACATAAAAAAATATAGCTCTCAGACTTTGGAGACACGGAAACAATTTTTTTTTCCCAAAAATTTTAGTTTTAGCGCAGGCATCCTCAAACTGCGGCCCTCCAGATGTAGTAAAACTACAACTCCCAGCATACCCAGACAACGTACAGCTATCAGCAGGGCATGGTGGGAATTGTAGTTTTACAACATCTGGAGGGCCGCATTTTGAGGATGCGTGCTTAGTGTCTCCAAAGTCTGAGAGCCATACATAGTAACATAGTAACATAGTAGCATAGTATATAAGACCGATAAAAGACATTTGTCCATCCAGTTCGGCCTGTTTCCTACAAGTTGATCCAGAGGAAGGCCAAAAACCCCTGTGAGGCAGAAGCCAATTTTCCCCACTTAACGGGAAAAAAATTCCTTCCCTAATCCAATCAGGCAATCACAATAACTCCCTGGATCAACGACCCCTCCCTAGTAGCTGTAGCTTGTAATATTATTACACTCCAGAAATAAAACCAGTCCCCTCTTGAATTCCTTTATTGTACTTACCATCACCACCTCCTCAGGCAGAGAGTTCCATAGTCTCACTGCTCTTACAGTGAAGAATCCTTTTCTATGTTTGTGTACAAACCTTCTTTCCTCCAGACGTAGAGGATGTCCCCTCGTCACAGTCACAGTCCTGGGGATAAATAGATGATGGGACAGATCTCTGTACTGACCCCTGATATATTTACATAGTTATAAGATCTCCCCTCAGTCGTCTTTTTTCTAAAGTGAATAACCCTAATTTTGATAACCTTTCAGGGTACTGTAGATCCCTCATTCCAGTTATTACTTTAGTTGCCCTCCTCTGAACCCTCTCCAGCTCTGCTATGTCTGTCTTGTTCACAGGAGCCCAGAACTGTACACTGTACTCCATGTGTGGTCTGACTAGTGATTTGTAAAGCGGTAGGACTATGTTCTCATCACGGGCATCTATGCCCCTTTTGATGCAACCCATTATCTTATTGGCCTTGGCAGTAGCTGCCTGACACTGTTTTTTGCAGCTTAATTTGCTGTTTATTAAAATTCCTAGATCCTTTTCCATGTCAGTGTTACCGAGTGTTTTACCATTTAACATGTACGGGTGACTTGCATTATTCCTTCCCATGTGCATAACTTTACATTTGTCAGTGTTAAACCTCATCTGCCATTTTTCTGCCCAAGCCTCCAATCTATCAAGATCCCTTTGTAGCAGAAAACTGTCCTCTTCAGTGTTAATTACTTTACACAGTTTAGTGTCATCTGCAAAAATAGATATTTTTCTGTGCAGGCCTTCTACAAGATCATTAATAAATATATTGAAGAGAATAGGGCCCAATACTGACCCCTGAGGTACCCCACTAGTTACAGTGACCCAATCTGAGTATCTACCGTTAATAACCACCCTCTGTTTTCTGTCACTTAGCCAGTTACTTACCCACATACAGACATTTTCTCCCAGTCCGAGCATCTTCATTTTATATACTAACCTTTTATGAGGTACGGTGTCAAATGCTTTGGAGAAGTCCAGATATATGACATCCATTGATTCGCCGCTGTCAAGTCTAGAACTTACCTCCTCATAGAAGCTGATTAAATTTGTTTGGCATGACCGATCCCTCATGAAGCCATGCTGATATGGCGTTATTTGCTTATTTTCATTAAGATACTCCAAAATAGCATCTCTTAGAAACCCTTCAAACAGTTTACCAACAATAGATGTTAAACTTACCGGGTCAGACAGGGCACTTTTAATGGGGAATTTACTTTTACATTCTGCATTTCATCTAACAGTTTATTTTCCTCAGTGAATATAGTGGAGAAAAAAATATTTAATAGTTTTGCTTTATCCTCGTCGCTCTCTGCAACACCCCCCTCATTGCTATGTAGAGGGCCGACTCCTTCAGATTTATATTTTTTACTATTTATATAATTGAAGAACATTTTAGGGTTAGTTTTACTCTCTTTGGCAATTAATCTCTCGGTCTCTAGTTTGGCAAATTCTATTACTTTTTTACATATTCTGTTTTTTTCCTTATAGTTTATCAGTGCTTCCTGACTCCCCTCCTGTTTTAGTGATTTATATGCTTTCTTTTTGTCATTTATTGCTTTCTTTACGGTTCCATTTATCCACATTTGTTTCTAATTGTTCCTTAGCCTTTTATTCCTATAAGGTATGTACCTCTCACAATTAGATGTTACAATGCTTTTAAAAATCTCCCATTTTATGGTTGTATTTTTATTTTTGAGGATTTTGTCCCAGTTAGTTAGGCCTATGGCCTCGCTTAGTTGGCTAAATTTAGCTTTTTTGAAGTTTGGTATTTTTGTTCCTCCCATAAGAAACTCTCGTTTGAAGGATAATTGGAAGGTTATAACTTTATGGTCACTATTTCCCAGGTGTCCCCCAACCTGCACATCTGTTGTTCTGTTGTTCAGGTCTATTGGTTAATACTAAGTCCAGTATGGCCGTCCCTCTAGTGGGGTCCTGAACCAGTTGGGAAAGGAAATTGTCTTTGGCTATTGCCAAGAACCTGTTTCCTTTTTGGGATATACAGCTTTCAGTTACCCAGTCTATATCTGGGTAGTTGAAGTCCCCCATAATAACGACTTCATTATGATTTTCCGCCTCGTCTATCTCGTTTAGTAATAGATTTTCTGTGGTATATTAGGTGGTTTATAATACACTCCTATTAGTATTTTATTATTGTTTTTGCTCCATGTATTTCTACACACAGTGACTTTACATGTTCATGTCCCTCAGAGATGTATTCTCGAATTACGGGATTTAGACACGACTTCACATAGAGGCAGACCCCTCCACCTCTCCGGTTTTGACGATCCTTTCTAAACAGATTGTAACCTTTTATATTAACTGCCCAGTCATAGCTATCATCCAGCCATGTCTCAGTTATTCCCACTATGTCATAGTCCTCCTCACACATCACTAGTTCCAGTTCACCAGTCTTGTTAGTCAGGCTTCTGGCATTAGTATACATACATTTGACAGGTTTATGTGTATTTTTTACCCTACATCTTTCATTCTGAGCTGTTCTAGTCCCCCCTTCCATTCCTCCCCCAGTCACACTACCTCGCCCCTGGTCTCTATCTGCACTATCTTCCGCTCCTATAATGTAATTACCCTCCCCCAGTCCCTAGTTTAAACACTCCTCCAACCTTCTAGCCATCTTTCTCCCCAACACAGCTGCCCCTTCCCCATTAAGGTGCAGCCCTTCCCTACGAAAGAGCCTGTAGCCGACAAAGAAGTCGGCCCAGTTCTCCAGGAACCCAAACCCCTCCTTCCTACACCAGTTCTTGAGCCACTTGTTAACCTCCCTAAGCTCCCGCTGCCTTTCTTGTGTGGCTCGTGGTACAGGCAGTATTTCAGAAAATACTACTTTTGAGGTCCTTGCCCTAAGCTTTTGACCTAAAACCCTGAAATCATTTTTAAGGACTCTCCACCTTCCTCTAACTTTGTCATTGGTTCCGATATGGACCATGACCGCTGGATCTTCTCCAGCCCCTCCCAGTAATCTGTCAACCCAATCCGCGATGTGTTGAACTCTATCGCCAGGAAGACAGCACACTGTTCGGCGATCACGATCTTTGTGACAGATCGCCCTATCTGTACCCCTAATAATTGAGTCTCCCACTACCAGCACCTATCTGGCCTGCCCTGCTCTCCTGGTCCCCTGCTTACTGGAGCTGACATTCCCCTGACTGGCAGAGGAAGTGTCCAGCTGCAGCAGTGCCATCCCTGAACTGTCATCCCCCTCATCTGCCAACCGTGCAAACTTGTTGGAGTGTGTCAGATCAGGGCTAGCCTCCCTGGCACTCTTCCCTCTACCCCGCTTTCTTACTGTTACCCAGCTAACTACCTCACTCTCCTCAGCCTCCTTGCTACCACCCTCCCCCACATCTACCCCATAGAGTGCTTGCTCAGCGAGCAGCAAACTCTTTTCCAAATTCTCAGTGGCTTTCAGTGTTGCAACTCGCCTGTTTAGAGACTCGATGTGCATATTGGGCATCGCCGCGTAAATAAAAATCTTTTCTATAAAAATACCCCAAAAACTAGCCCCTTGATAAACGCCGTCCAAATATAAAAACTATGTAAAAAAAGTCATTTTTATTGTCACCTTGGATCCCAAAAAGTGTAATAAAAAGCCATTAAAAAGTCATATGCACCCCCAAATAGTGCCAATAAAACCGCCATCTCATCCCGCAAAAAATGAGCCCCTATATTAGACAGTCACCCAATCAAAGAAAAAAACTGTAGCTTCCAGGCTATGGAGATACTAAAATTATTTAATTTTATTCCTAAAATGATAAAATAGTGCAAAATCTAAAAAAAATATATAAAGTAGAAATATTAGGTATCACCACGTCCATAACAATCTGCCCTATAAAAATAACATTTAACCCAACCCCCCCGGATGAACAGCGTTAAAAAAAAAAAAAACGTGTAAAAGAAAAGGCATTTTTTGTCATCTAATATCAAAAAAAGTGTAATAGCGAGCGATCAAAAAGTCATATGCACCCCCAAATAGTGCCAATAAAACCGCTATCTCATCCGGCAAAAAATGAGCTCCTACATCAGACAGTCACCCAACCAAAAAAAATTACTGTAGCTCCCAGGCTATGGAGATACTAAAATTATTTAATTTTTGTTCCTAAAATGATAATATAGTGTAAAATCTAAACAAATTATATAAAGTACACATATTAGGTATCGCCATGTCCGTAACAATCTGCCCTATCAAAATAACATTTGACCCAACCATTTGGATGAACAGCGTTAAAAAAAATACGTGTAAAAACACCCATTTTTTGGCAAATTTTCCATTTGAATCCATTTTTTCCGGTAATAAAGCAAGGTTTAACAGCCAAACAAAACTAAAAATGTATCTCCCTGATTCTGTAGTTTGCAGAAACACCCCATATGTGGTCGTAAATTGCTATATAGCCACACTGCAGGGCATAGAATGAAGGTAACGCCATATGGTTTCTAGAAGGCAGATTTTGATGGACTGGTTTATTTACACCATGTCCCATTAGAAGCACCCCTGTTGTAGCCTAGACTAGAAACTCCAAAGAAGTGACCCCATCTAAGAAACTACACCCCTCAAGGTATTCAAAAATTACTTTACAAACTTTGTTAATGTTAACCCTTTAGGTGTTCCACAAAACTTAATGGCGAATGTAGAAACAATTTTAGAATTTACATTTTTTGTTAGCTTGCCTCAAAAAAGTGTAATGTAGAGCAACCAAAAATCATATTTACCCTGAAATAGTCCCAAAACATCAATTACCTTATCCCGTAGTTTCCAAGATGGGGTCACTTTTATGGAGTTTCTACTCAAGGGGTGCAGCAGGGGGCTTGAAAGTGTACATGGTGTAAATAAAGCAGTCCAGCAAAATCTGCCTTCCAAAAACCATATGGCATTCCCCTTCTTCTATGTCCTGCTGTTTAGCCAAGTAGTAGTTTACGACCACATATGGGGTGTTTCATCCCCAAAAAATAAAATTCCCAAAATGATACAAACATGAAGTAGACATATAGAGAATGTAATGTCATCACAATTTTTGGGGGTATTACTATGTATTACAGAAGTAGAGAAACTGAAACATTGAAATTTGCTAATTTTTCCCAATTTTTTGAAATTTGCTAATTTTTCCCAATTTTTGGTAAATTTTGTATTTTTTATGCAAAAAAAATTAACTTAAAACAGTCTCAGAATGGCCTGGGGTGGTAAAGGCGTTTTAAAGTTATTCACACATAAAGTGACACTGGTCAGATTTTCAAAAAATGGGCAAGTCCTTAAGGTGAAATAATGCCGAGTCCTAATAGGTTAAAGGGTCCACCACCGTGAAAGTCACTGTTAAAGTGGCGGCCACTGTGGAAGCCACTGCTAAAGGGGCGGTAACTGTGAAAGTCACTGTTAAAGAGGCGGTCACTGTTAAAGGGACAGCCACAATGAAAGCCACTGTTAAAGTGGTGGTCACCGTGAAAATCACTGTTAAAGGGGAGGCTACTGTGAAAGTCACTTTTAAAGGTGTGGTCACCATTAAAGGGACAGCCAATATGAAAGTCACTGTTAAATGGGCGGTCAGCGTTAAAGGGGCTGTCACTGTTAAAGGTGCAGCCACTGTAAAAGTCACTGTTAAAGGGGTGGTCACTGTTAAAGGGACGGCCAACATGAAAGTCACTGTTAAATTTCCGGTCACCGTGAAAGTCACTGTTAAATGAGCGGTAACTATTAAAGGGACGGCCACCATGAAAGTCACTGTTAAAGGGGCGGCCATTGTGAAAGTCACTGATATTTAATATAAAATTGCAAGAAATAAATACCCGAGCAACGCCGGGTAATCAGCTAGTATATATATATTTATACACACAGCAAGGTAGAGATATATAATGTAACCAGCTAATTTTGTACGTTTCACATACTGTACACACACACACACAAATATATATATATATATATATATATATTTATATATATATCCAGAAAAGGTCCACGGAACTTCCTTCAATAAAAACGTGTCTTTATTTCACCAGGTGCAGCGTTTCAGTTTACATACTGAAACCATTCTCAAGCAAGTGATAGCTAACATGAGTGCACGTAGCATTTAAATAGGGTGAACAATCAATTATCCAATCAATTCATATTCAAGTAAACATAGCAAAAACTGTGAAAATCATATATATTCCATAATCAAAAAGTGAACGACATAGAATAAATACATAAATTATGATAATTAATGATAAATTCATAATAGTGATCTCTGAATATTGTGCAATATTTTACTTCATATATCCTCAATTGTGCAGTCCATTAATCAAGTACAGGTGCAGATTAAATTATGTAGATTACATTAAAATGAGCAATGTGGGTCTGACCGGGATTCCTAGGTACACATGAGGTATCTGGCGTCTGTCCGAGGTCACTGCGCAGACGCAAAGAACCATAGTCATCCAGATGGACTGAAGCGCATCGCACTGTTCAGATGACGAAACTTCCGCTTGTTGAAACGCATAGTGACACGCATACTAATTCCGGTCACGTGACCACCACACAGGATGGCCCAGTCACGTTACACAAGACAACACGTGACCGGATTAAGTAAACATAGAAGAAGAAACCAATCAAGCCATCAAAAAAAGACATAAACAAAACTCAAAAAATAGGTATGTGTATTACAACAGGACGTGACACACTTGTATTAATGAATCATTCATTTATAACAAAAAGGGACCCACTCGTGGTATGGCAAGAATATGTTCAGAGTATCTCTGCAAATCAAGGGTCCAATCACAGTAGCACACATTGTTCATGTATTGCTACCATGTTAGAAGGCGGCACACGCTGTCTGGCACCTATTCCTAAATGCCAGATCCAGCAGTGCCAATATGGATGTTTTTTACAGTTTTTGCTGTTTACATGTATATGAATTGATTGGATAATTGATTGTTCACCCTATTTAAATGCTACGTGCACTCATGTTAGCTATTACTTGCTTGAGAATGGTTTCAGTATGTAAACCGAAACGTTGCACCTGGTGAAATAAAGACACGTTTTTATTGAAGGAAGTGCCGTGGACCTTTTGTAGATATCGACTTGGGAGCACGGGATCGCTCTAACACCCGTTGGCACCCGGTCTCTATACATTTGCAGCAGGGCGGTTCACAACCTCCTCTTTTCTTGTGTTGAATCTCAGTGAACGTGTACGCTTTTTTCATGGAACTACCAGGTAACATAAACCCCATAGGGGATATTTCACCTGAGATTTTTGCCTATATACGGGATCATGTGGACAGAATTTTG